>MCFG01000209.1:70000-119760 GCA_002104895.1 Anaeromyces robustus | reverse complement strand
CAAGTTTTGTTAATAAGTTCATAACATTCATATTCTGGAATTTCACAACCTTTATCAAGAACTGGATCGTAACCCCAACGGAAACCAGTGTAATTTGCAGTAACGACACAGTTTGGTGGTTTACACCATGGACCACCGTGAATACCTTTATCAATATCCATAACTGGACGAATTGGAGCATTTAAGTTTGGTTCACAGTGAGAGTAGTGTTCATTAATTTCAGTACAAATAGTACCAGCTTGACAACAGTTTGGACCTATTTTTCATTTTATTATTATTATTATTATTATTATTATAATTTTAATATTATGATTTATATATTATACCACAAATAAAAATATATATTATATATGTATAAATATATATTATATATGTATAAATATATATTATATATTATATATATTTATTTTTAATTTTTTTTTTCATATTTTATTATTAATAATTAATTAATATATAAATAATATATATAAATTTAAATATATATATATATATATATATATTTCCCCCTGCTTACCTGTGTATTCTTTACCACCACATTGGGCATAAGCTTTAAGATCTGGACCGTGACAACATTGACCATATGAGAAAATATCTGGTGGAGTACATTCTTTTGGTTCATAAGTTGGAACAGCTTGACCAGCAGTAGTTGGAATAAGGAATTTACCACCAGTATCAGCAGTTGTAGCACCTGGCTTTGGTTCAGTAGCAGTTGGTTTAGTAGATGATTTAGTAGAAATTGTAGAGGAGGATTTAGTAACAATTGGAAGTTCTTCCTTTTTAATACCACACCTTATTATTATTATTATTATTATTATTATTATTATTATTATTATTATTTTTGAATATATATCATAGAAATTTATTTTTTGTATTAGAAAATATATAATTCATACATTCATATTTTTGATAATATTATTATATAATCATATATAAAAATAAATATAATTATTAAAGATAATAAATTATTTTATTATTTTTTACCATTGACCATCTTCAACACCCCAATCACCGAGTTCATCAGTGTATACTATTGTATCATCTTCACAACATGTATATCCTATCATTTAATAAGTAAATGAATAAACGAATAATAAATAAATGAATAATAAATAAATAAATAAATAAATTAATTAATAAATTAATAAAAAAAATAATAATAAATATTAAATTTTAAAATTTTCTATTTATAATGATTTTTTTATTTTATACTTTTTAATATAATTAATAATAATAATAATAATAATAATAATAATAATAATAATAAAAATAACAATAATTTATTACCATATTGCAAAGCCCAGCATGTATCTTCAATGGGTTCAGGTTCTTTTCCACAATTTTTAGTTATACCACACCATTGACCATCTTCAACACCCCAATCACCTAATTATTGTTAATATAATTTATTATTTAAGACATTTATTTTTACATTTAAATAAATTTATATGTATAAAGTTTAAATTTATTAATTAATATAAAATAATATAATAATATAGTATCATTTAAAAGTACTTATAATAAAAATTTTTTATAAAATTTATTTTATTTTTTTTTTGAAAATTTAATCAAAAAAAAAAAAGATAAAATCAAATTAAATATATAATTTATTCAATAATTAATTAATCATATATAATCAATTGAAATTTGTGTTATATTTTTATTTAATTTTGATAATTTTTATATTATAAGTATAATGTAATAATATTAAATAAATAAATAAAAAAAAAATTAAATATTAAATTACCATCGTCATCTGAAATAACAACGTCACAACTATTTTTACAACATGGATAATTAAGAGCAGTCGACCAGCAGCTTTGAGCTAAAGCTGAATGACTTAATGCAATAATAATTGAAAGAATATATAAACTCTTCATTTTGAAATGCTTTTTTTTTCTTTTTTTTTTTTTTTCGCAAAATTTAATTTATTATTATTTTTTTTTAAGATTTATATTTTTTATTATTTTTCAAAAATAATTCTTTAAATATATATCTTTCTTTTATTTCACTATAATATTTGTTTTATTTTATTTACAAAATAAAAAGAAACAATATATTGAAATTTCTTAAAAAAAAAAAATAAAAATTAAAAATATATAGTTAAATTTTATATATATATATTTTATTAATTTTTATTTTTATTTCTTTATATTTATAATCTTTTTTTAAAAATTTAAAGAAAAAAGAAATTACAGGAAAAAACAATATAATTTTTTTATATAACAATATAATTTTTTTATTTTTTTATCTAAACCTAAAAAATTAATAAATTTTTAATACAAATTAATAAATAATAATGAATGATTAATATTTATTAAACAATTCCTTAATTTTGTTAATAAATATTCTTATTATTAAGTAATATAAATCATAAATTATTAATATATGATTATGTAATATCAATTGTGTAATTATAATAATAGTAATAAATAAATAAATAATATAAATTTTATATTATTTATTTATTTATTACTATTGATTTATTTATTTTATTATTTATTTATATATTTATTTAAAATGTTTAATTATTTTTGTATTTTATTTTTTTAATATATTTTCTTGTTATTTATTAATAATTAAAATTATTTAATATATTTTATATATTAAAAAATAATAAGTTTATTATTAATTAAAGTTTTATATCGTTTGACAGTGATGAATAATTGTATGAATGATTAAAAATGGAGACATATTTAAGGATTAATTCATTTTATTATTTATTAATAATATATTTTGTCCTTTATAAAAGAAAATCATAATATATATAATAATATATGGTTATAATATAATTTGAGTATTGTTAAATTAATATTTATATAATAATAGAAATAAATAAAAAATAAAAAATAAAAATAAAAAATATAAAATATAAAATATAAAATATAAAATATAAAATAAAACCACATTTAATTTATAAATCATTATTAGTAATTAATTAATAAAATAATTTTAATTAATATAAAAATTACATAAAAAAATTTTTTTTCTTTATTCTTTATTTTTAATTAATTAATTTGTTAATTTAATCATTGTTTAAATCTTGACTAAATTTTCTTTATGCAAATAGTTTTTTTCATATGGATAAATCATTTTTTACATATGAAAAAGAAAAAGAAAAACAAACAAATGAAATAAAATAATAAAAAAAAAACACACAAAAAAAATTAAAGGAAAAAAGGAAAAAAAAAAAAAGAAATAGAAAATAGAAAATAGAAAATAGAAAATGGAATATATTTTAAATATTATTTAATAAATATTTAATAAATAAAAATAAATAAATATTATAAATTATAAATTATAAATTATAAATTATAAATTATAAATATAAATATTTTTTATTGAACAATATTATATTGGAGGACTATTTATATATATATAATAATAATAATAATAATTATTATTATTATTTAATTATATTATAGTGTCAAATATTATAATTAATAAATCTATATCTAATATGGAATTTATAAAATTTAAAAAAATAATTTAAAATAAATTTAATCTTTCTTTTATGATAAAAACATAGTTTATATAAAAAGTTAAAAATTTATTATTTTCATATGGCAGCATCATATAAATATATAGTATATATATAATATAATATAATATAACATAATATATTATTATTATATAATAAAGTAAATTTTTTTTTTTAAAATTAATATTATTAAAAATATTGTTTAATATGGAACAATCTTTGTTCTTTTATTAAATAAACATTTAATTTTTTTCTCCATTATTATTTTTTTTGTTATAAAAAATTAATAATTAAAGAAAGAAATATAAAGTTAAATAATTATATTATGAGGATATGAAATATAATTCTTATTTAGATTATTAAGATTGTTTAAGAATATTTATGTATAATATTTATGTAAAAATGTAAATAAAAAAAATTTTTTTTATAATCTTTTATTTAATTTTTTTATATACTATAATAAAATATATATTTTTTATATTAATAAGTCTGAAAAAAATGAAATAATGAAATCCATTTTTTTTAACTAAATGGATTTTAACTTATTATTTTTTAAAAAAAAAAGAAAAGAAAATAATACTTTTTTTTTTTGTTATATATCGTATATAGTATTCAGAAATAAAATAAATTCCATGTCTAATAAATAAAAAAAAATTTATACAAGAATAAATTATTAAAAAATACATTTTATTATGAAATAAAGTTATATTCCTTTTTTTATTATTATAAATATTATTAGTATTATCATTTAATTATTTATTATATAAATATGACAATTAACAATATTTTAATAGTTATAGTTGTACAAAAAAAAAAAAATTAATAATTTTTAAAGTTTAATTATTATCATGACTTTTTTTTTTTTTTTTTTACATGATTAATAACCACAAAACTACCACTTTTACCATTTTAAAATATTAAAATATTAGTATAAAATTTTTAGTATTATATTAAATATTATGATTTATAATGTTTTATTATCATGAATATTTAATATTATATAAACCAAAATTGTTTATTAAATTTAAAAATATATATAAATATATTTTATTATTATTTTTTTATTATTTATTTGTTTTTTTTATTTGTTTTTTTTTTTTTTTATTTTTTTTATACATTTTTTTTTTATATTTGTTAATTATTATAAAATAATTTTATTATTATTATTATTATTTTTTTTTATCTTTCATATTTATAATGATGATTTATTATAATTTATGGGGATACTTATAATCAAAATGGATTATTATTAAGATTACTTTTTTTTTTTTTTTTTTTTTTTTAATATTATTTTCTTTTTTAATGCTATTCTTTTTTTTTTTTTTATTAATTATTTTTGTTTATATATATATATATATTTGTTATTTTTTCATTTTTTTTTTTTAATTTTTTTTCTCAATTTTTTTTAATAGTTTTTTTTTTTTTTTTTTTTTTTTTAATTTTTTTTAATCTTTTTTTAATTGTTTTATAATTATTATTACTGAATTACAGATACTTTTTTTTTTTCTTTTTTTTTTTTTTCTTTTTTATGGTTATAAAGATTTATATAAAAATAGATGATTGAATTTAATTAGATTTTTGATAATCATATAATTCTTTTTATAATTTTTATTTTTTTTTTGTTTTATATAAAAAAAGAAAAAATGATTTTATTTTTTATATAGTAAAATTAATATTAATATAAATAATTTTATGATGGGGTGATTTATGGATGAGCATTTGCTCTTTGACTTAAAGCCCAATTACTAATATAACTAAAGTTTCTAAATTCTTCTTGATCAGTTTCATTTAAGACACAATTACATGGTGTTAATACTGGAACTTCTCTTGTAAATTCTTCATCAAAGTTTGAAACATCAGTTTTAGAATTCTATTTTAATTATATATATATATATAATATATATATTAATTAATCACAGTAATAAAAATTATATAATTAAAAATTATTAATATTCATATTTGTATTATTATAATTTTAAAAAAGTTTAAAAATTGTTAAGATTAAAAATTTAGGATTATAATTTTTAATCTTGATTATATAAATATGATTTTTAATCAACTTACAATCTTTGGCTTATATGGTGGTGAAATTTCTTTATTTAAGATCTTATCCCATTTTACATGTTTGAAGAAAGCATGTTTCTTAATATCTTCAGCATCATTTGGACCACTACCTAATCTCTTAGCTGGATCCTTTGTTAATAATTTTTGTAAAAGAGAAACAGAATCCTTACTCATATTTATTGGATATAAAATTTCATCTTCTAAAATAGCTTCAAAGATTTCTTCTTCATCATCACCTCTAAATGGAGACTAATTAAAAAAATAAAAAAAAAATTATAATAATATAATAATTTTTTTTTTTAGTTATTTGTATTGTATTAGAATTATTTATAATTTAATATTATTATATATATATATATAACTTACTTGTCCCAAAAGCATTTCATAAATAAGTACACCAAAGGCCCACCAATCTACAGATCTATCATATGGTTTTTCTAATAAGATTTCTGGAGCCATAAATTCAGGTGTACCACAGAAAGTATTAGTAGTTGCACCATTGCACATATTTTCTTTACATAAACCATAATCAGTAATCTTAATATGTCCATCTAAATTCAAAAGAATATTATCAAGTTTAAGATCACTATATACATATATAATTTATAATAAATAAAAATAATAAAGTTAGTATTTATTTATTTATTTATTTATTAATTTAATTATTAATTTATTTATAAATTTATTTATTTATATATTTATTTGTTTATTTATTTGTTTGTTATAAATAAAAAGATATATATATATATGTATATGTATATACCGATAAACAATATTATTCTTATGGAAGTATTCTAAAGCTAATAAAACTTCACAGGCATAGAATTTTGCACGTTTTTCATTGAATTGTTGATGTTGAATATGCCACATAAGATCACCACCACTAATATATTCCATTACAAAGTATATTCTAGTACTTGTTTGGAAACAAGAATGTAAATTAACTAAGAATGGATGGCGTTCTTGATTAGCAGCCATAAATACTCTCTTTTCTGATTTTGTACTATATAACGTAATTTAATAAATAAAATAATAATTATAAAAATAATAAAAATATAATTATAAAATAAAATAAAATAAAATAAAATAAAATAAAATAAAATAAAATAAAATAAAATAAAATAATAAAAATTATAATAATAATAATATATAATAATAATATATAATAATATATATGTTAATATATTTTTATTAATATTATGATAAATAATATATAATATATATGTTAATATATTTTTATTAATATTATAATAAATAATAAAAGATATCTAAATAAATAATAATAAAAATATTACCTTTCTATTTCATCATTTTCTATAATAAATTCTTTCTTTAAGACCTTGATAGCATATAAATTCTTTGTAGATTTTTCTTCTGCTAACATAACCTATAATTATGAAAAAAAAAAAAAAAAATTAAAAAAATTAATAAAAAAAAAATAAATTTTTTATTAGTTTTTCAATTTAATTTATAATATATTTATTTATAAATAACTTCATAAATAACTTTATAAATAAATAAATAAATAAATATTAATTTATTTTTAATATATATATATATATATATAATATTATAAAATAAATTAGAGATATTTTTATATTTACCTTTCCAAAGTTACCCTTACCGATAACAGCTAAGAAATTGAAATCTTCAAGGGAAACTTTACTAAATGGTAATCCAACAGCACCTTCAGTACCTGGAATATAACCAGCAGTAGAAACTGGACGAGCACCAGCTGATTTTGGAGAAGTCATTGAAGGTCTTTGTTGATTTGGTATAGTATTAACTGGACCTGGATATGATTTACCAAGTAAGTTTGTTTCACTATTTTGTGATTTTCTTTGTGAGGTAGGAATAGATATTGAAACAGCCGGTGAATTAGATGTATTATTAACATTATTAACATCATTTGCTTTTGTTGGTGAAGTTTCTTGTGCTGCTTTAGCTTTATTTTCAGCTTCAGCTGTCTTTCTTTTCTTTTCACGTTCAGCTGTATCAATAGCTTCCATCATAGTTATAGCTAATTCTTTACTCATACCACATAAGTTTGGTATCATAGGCATACAATGGTGATGGCAAAGAAGACCACATTCTGTACAACGGGTAACTTGTTTTTTACTTAAAGGTAAAATCATATAACCACAATGACAACACCAATTAACACCCATGTTAGTAACAAGTTCAAAACGATGTGGAATCTTATGTTTCATTATTTGAGAAAATCCTAAGGATTCATCATCTTCATCCTTTTCTTGATCTGTTTTTGTAATACATTTAGTAATAACTTTACTATAACATTTTTTATGACAGAAATATTTACATTCAGTACATTGATAACCACTTTTCATTAAGAATTCACCACAGAATGCACATTTCATAACTGGATAGAATTGAACATTAGCGAATTTATGACCACGTTTATAAACAAATTTTTTTACTGGTTTACTTCTTATAACACCAGACTTACGACGCTTCTTTTTAGCTTCTGGAATAACATTAAGATGTAAGAAAATTTGACCAGCAGGTTCCATATCTAACCAAACATCTATACCACCATGATTATCATGAGCTTGAGTTTGTGGTGGTGGATTTGCTAAACTCTCTGATGAGCCACCATGATATAAACCTTTAGATTGTAATTCTTCAATTAATTCACCAAATTTAAACCATGACATAGCTAATACTGTACCTCCTTTTTCAAAAACTGTAATTTCGACATCAGAGGCACGTTCTATTGGTATATTAAAATCTTCATTCCATTTTGAATGACGTGAAGATCTTGTTTTACCTCTTGCTGTATTATCAATTTTTATTACACAATATGAATCTGATTTATGTGATTTTCTACCTGGTAAATTAGTTGCTGTTATTACTCTTAATAAGAATTTACCAGTTACTGGTGTTTTTCTTGAATGTCCTGATATTCTAGTAAGTAAACTTGGTTGTTTTTCTTCAGTATGTTCATTATTTTTATTTTCTTCTTTTTCTAATTTTCATAAATAATGTTGAAAATAAATTTTTTAATAAGTGAAGTTAAAAAAAAAAAAAAAAAAATAAATTAATTATAAATAACAACAATAAAAAAGTAAGTAAATAAATATATTAATATATAAATAAATATATTAGAAATAAATAAATAAATAAATAGATATATAAAAAATAATTAAATAAATAATAAATAAACAAATAAACAAATAAAAATAAATAAATAAATAAATAAATAAATAAATAAATAAATAAATAAATAAATAAATAGATATATAAAAAATAATTAAATAAATAATAAATAAACAAATAAACAAATAAAAAATAAACAAACAAATAAATAAATAAATAAATAAATAAATAAATAAATAAATAAATAAATAAATAAATAAATAAAAATTTTTCTTTCAATTTTTTTTTATAAATTGATTAAATATATATATATCTATATTATTGATATAAAAATTATAATTATGACAATAAATTATATATAAATTAAAACTATTTATTAAAAAATATTAAAAATTGATTTTTCTTATAATACCTGTATGATCTTCTTCTTCTGTTTTTTCGATATCATTTATTAATGTTTCTTCATCACCAATATATAAACCTTGATATCTTTGTAAAGATTTCGTTAAGCATGCAACCTTTCCAGAACATTCTAAAAGTTTGTCTTGAATTTCTTGTACTCTCTTTTTATTTTGTTCTTCGGGTTGACCACGATTTAAAGTTGCAATAAGTTTTTCTGTACCAGTTCTAACTTTTGTTTCAATATCAAGTTTCCATTTAATTTCTTTTAATTTATATGCAATCTTTTCATTTGATAATCCAGTTTCACATTTTAATAAATCTTTAAAAATAAAAAATTATATAATTATATCATTATTTTATTTTATTATAATAATATTGAATTATAATTATATTATTTTAATATATGTAAAAGTAGTATATATGTATGTAAAATATATATTTTATATTATCATTAAATAATAAATAAAAAAAGAATTTAATAATAATTATAAATAAATAAATTAATCAGTAAATAAATAAATATGTGTAGTTTATTTGTTAAAAAGGATATATATATATAAATTTTTATGTATAAAAATAAAAAATAAAAAATGAGTATATTTATATAATAAATAAATAAATAAAATAATAATATATGTTTATATAAAATTTAAAGATATTAAATAATTATTTTAATTAATACTTAAAAAATATTAACTATTAAATAATTATCTTAAATTAATAATTAAATAAAAAATAAAAAATCAAAAAATAAATAAATAAAAAAAACATATATTATTTAATATCATCTTACCAAAAATAGTAACAGGTTCTTTATCGATAGCAGCAATATTTGGTAAACTTGGGAATGAAAGACTACTAGAACTTGAACGAGTAGAATATGATGCAATATTATTGGAAGAAGCTGATCTACGTCCTATAGTTAAATTAATAAATAAATTACTAATTAAATTACCAGAACTTTGACGATTTCCACTAGTGGATAAAGCATTATTACTTGGAGATTGTGAAAAGTTAACCATTGTTTCAGAACGATTACGAATATGAATAGCATTTAATGAAGATGAACGTGGCATAACAATATCTTCTGCAGCTGATCCTTGATTACCATTACTATTTGCAGCATTTACTGCATTTTGAAGAGCATCAATTGATCCAACAGATGCACTTGCTGAAATAGGTGATGTTTCCCCAGTAATTTCACGTTTTCTTTTTCTTAATTTTTTCATTTCCCCCTTTAGAAATTCAATACGTCTATGAGATTCATTTAAATTCATTTCACATTGTTGATATGCATTTATATCGGTTAATTGATCTAACATATTTCTAGCACCAATTTGTAATTTAATTTCCATGGCAATTTTTGCCTCTAATTCATTGATTTTGGCATCAATTTCACTTAAATTTGCGTTTGTAGCCACTTGCGACTAATATAATAAATATAATAAAAATAATAAATAGAACAAATAATATAAAGAGAATAAAAATAATAAATCGAATAAATAATATAAAGAGAATAATATTATAAATATATAAAAATATAAAAAAATATGTAAAATAAATAAATAAATAAATATATAAATAGATTTAAATAAATTAAATATATAAATAGATTTAAATAAATTAAATATATATAAGAATATAGTTAAATAATTGATAAAAACAATTAGAAAAGGATTTATATATTGTTGTTATTATTTAAAAATATTATTATTAATATAAAACGTTAAATTATAAATATTGTAAATTACCATTTTTATCTATAGAAAGGATTACATAATATATATAATAATATATAAATTAATATAAAAATATATATTAGTAATTTTTAAATTAGTTAAAAAAATATATGTTTATTTTTGAAACAATTATTTATAATATTAAAAAAAAAGGTTGCAACACTATAAAAAATGTTTAATATTCAATCTTTCATGTAGAAATATTATATCGAAAAAAGATAGTATAAAATAATTTAAATAATATTGATATATATATTGAATTATTATATTATTATTGTTGTTACTCTTATTATTATTATTACTGTTAATGTTGTTATTGTTGTTGTTAGATTTTTATTGATTTATTGAATTATTTTCTTTTATATTATATGTTTATTTGATATTTTTTTTCTTCTTCTTAATAATAATTTATGAATAAATAATGAATAAAAAATAATAAATTATAAATTATTTTTAATGAAAAAAAAAAAATAAACAAACTATTTTATCATTAATTAATATTTTACGTCGACAAAATACAATATTTTCCTCAATTATTTCTACTTAATATATTAAATAATGTATATTTAATGAAATTGATGAAATTATTTATTTAATTAAATGATATAAATAAGATATTTAAAACTTTAATATTGTTTATCATATATCATATTTTACATGTTCCAAATTTAATTAAAATTTATTGTATTTAATTAATATTATAAATACTTTGTAATTGTTATTAAAAATTATTTGTTTATTTATTTTTTCTTTTTTTTTTCTTTCTTTTTTTTTCTCCTTTTTATTATATTATTATCGTTATTATTTTATATTATACTTATTATTTGTTATATTGATTTGATTTTTTTTCATTTATAAAATCAAGTTTTTGAATTATTTATTTATGGATATTATTGTTTTTTAAAGCAAGAATTTGTTAATTATGTTGTTAAAATATTTAATAATATGTCTATTTTATGTTTTTTATTTTTATTTTTATTTTATTTTATCTTTTTCTTTTCTTTTCTTTTTCTTTTTTATTTTTTTAATAAAAATTTAAAAAATTTTGTTTATAAATAATGTTGAATTTGTTGATGGAAAAAAATAATGATATTATTTATTCAATACTTTTAATATAATTATTAATAGTTTTCCTTAAATATAATGTCTTGTTCAAAATTTTTCTTCATATTATTTATCAATATATATAAAGTCATTATTTATTTATTATATGTATATATATATATCATTCCATTGATTATTGTATATAAATAAAATTAATTATTAGATATTAACCTGTTATTTATTATATATATATATATATAAAGAATTAACAATATTATATGTTGAATTATATATTCTACTTATTATTATATAATTATATTTATTTTTGCTTTGTTATCGTTATTATTATTTATTTTTAAAAAAAATAAAAAAAGCTTAAATAAATAGATTTGCTTCCTTTATTTCAATTAAAAAAAAAAAGAAATAAATAATATTACTAGAAATTATCTTTTAATATTATTAATAATAATTAATACAATATAAAAAAATAAAAACAAAAAAATTCTAATATAAAGAAAAATAAAGGATTTATAATAATAATTATCCTTCTCTTATTTTCTTTATTATTTTTTTTTTTTTTTAAAAAAAATAAATGTATAATGTAATTATCTTTTTATTTATTTATTTATTTATTTTTGTTTTTATTATTATTAATTAATTAATTATTATAAAATATATCCCCTTTATTTTCAATTTTCAAAGAAAAAATCATAAAATAAATATTAAATAATTTATTTTGTATAAAAAAAAATTTAAAACAATAAATTATATTAATATATTAATAATTGATTTGAATTAAAATAATAAATCAAATAATACATAATCATCATTTTATTTTCAATATATTATAATGTACTATAATATATTATACATTTATTTTATAATTGTATATTAAATATTAAATATTAAAAAAAAAAAATCATTTTTATTTTATGTATATTAAAAGTATACCAAAATAAAATAAAAAAAAAAAAAAAAGAATAAGAAATAGAATATTAAAAAACCAAGGAAAAAGTTATATTATATATGTATCAAATATTGGTTATATATAAAAGCTATAAGTATTGTATATATAGAAAGTTAATGATATTGTTAAATACTCTATAAATTCTTTTATTTGTTTTATTTATTTTTTTATGTAATTATGTAATTATATAAATATAAAGAAAATATCATAAGAGAATATATATATATATATATATTTTAAAAAAAGGTATTATTTATCATCATCATTATTATAATAATTATTATAAACTTTAATTATTACAAATTTTAATTTTTTTTTTTTTTTTTTTTAATGTTATAATCTTTTTTATTTTAAAGTGAAATAATTATCGTATCAAAATAAACATTAATATTTTGAATAAATATAATACCAATATTTATAATAAAATAAATATAATTATAATAATATAAAAAAAAATTAAAAAAAAAAAAAAAAAATTATTAAATTTATAAGTCAACTTTTTTTTTTTTTTTTTTTTTTCCTTCATTTTATTGAATAAAAATTATTATTATACTAAGTTATTAAAAAAAAAAAAAAAAAAATGGCAATCAATAATTAATTATTATTATTCATTATTTTTTATTAATAATATAATATAAAATAAATTTAATTAATGATTTAATATTTATGTAACAATTCAATAAAACATACATTATTATAATTTTTTAAATATACAGATTAATGTATACACAATAACCAATAAATATATAAATATAGATTAATAATAATATTTAAAGTTTTAGATTATCTAATATACATTATATATTATTATATTATTTATATACAACTATTAATCAAATATTTAATCAAATTATTATTAAATGAATAATATATAAAACAAAATGTACTTAACTTGAGCATGTATATAAATATAAATATAAATATTAATAAATAAATATAAATATTAATAAATAAATATAAATATTAATAAATAAATATAAATATAAATATAAATATAAATATAAGTATAAATATGAATATATATATTATAAAATATATATATTTATATTCATTTACATTTACATTTATAACTAATAATTAATGGTTTTAAATTTAATAATTAATTTAATATTCAATATTGAAATAAAAATATATAATTAACAATGAAAAATAAATAAATACTTTTTTTTTTAAATAAAGTATATTAAATTGCATATAAGCATATATTCAAGAATTCAAACAGCAACAACAACAATAACTTTTACTATTCATATTATTTACATACATACAACACCTAGTCTAGTAAAATTTTATGTTTTACTTTTGATATTATTTATATTTATATCATATACAAATATTTAAAAAAAGATAATTTATATAAACACTGTAATTATTAATATATATTAATTTTTTTTTCTTTTTTTTTTTTTTTTTTTTTTTTTTTTTTTTTTTTTTTTAACTTTTATTTTATTTTATATTTTATTTTTATTTTATTTTTTTTTTTCAATATTAGTTTTAATTAGATTATATATTTCTTTTACATTATTATTTCATCTTTTTTGATATATTTTATTATTTTATATATATAGCAATAAAAAAAAATAAAATAATAATAAAATATATAAATAGTTTAATAAAATATAAAATAAAATAAACAATAAAATAAAATTTACTTCTAATTTGTTATTCTATATCAAATATATTAAAAAAAAAAACTGAAATAAATAAATGTGTGTTATTATTTAATTAGATTATAAATTATATAAAACTTTATGTATGTGTTTATATATGCTTTCAATAGATATTGTATGGTTTATTTTTGTTTTGTTTTAATTTGTTTTCTTGGTTTTCTTTTTTTGTTTGTTTTGTTTTGTTTTGTTTGTTTTGCTTTGTTTGTTTTGTTTCTGTTCATTTTTTTTATTTGCAATGTTATGATATATATATATATATTTTTATTTAAAATGAATCAAAATAAATAATCCATTGTAAAGGCGCTTGTTTAGTTTCTTGATTATTTATTTATTTGTTAATGCAATTATTTGGTTTTTATTGGTAGTTATTTTTTTTTCCTGTTTCAATTGGATATGTACATTATATTCTATATTTTTTTTTTTTTTTTTTTTTTTTTTTTTTTAATTTTTTGTTATACTTGAATAATAATTAAATTTATAAGTGTATTTTTTTTTTTAAATATATTTTTATATATATTTTATTTTATTTCATTTCATTTTATTTTATCTTTATTTTTATTTTATTTTTTTAATTTTATTTATTTTTAAAGTTTTTCTACTCTTTTTTCGATTTTTGGATGGGATTGATTATTTTCTAATTTTAATATTTCACAAGTAATTGTATTTTCATTAAGTGTTGAACTACTTATATCTTCATCTTCAGATATACTTGTATTATTTTTAAGTAATCCCATTTTATCATTATCAGTATTAATAATCTCTGTATCTTCAGGTTTAATTATCATTTCGTGATTAAAGGAGGAAGGACTAGCTGTAGTAATTACAGTTAATGGTGATTCCAATCTATCATTTTTTGCAGTAATTTCTTCATCATCTTCTGTATTATTTTGTATTTTTAATAATTCTTTTGTTAATTCTTTTGATGATTCTTTTACTTCATTTTTTTCATTTAAATTTACTTCCTTTATATTATCATTATTATTATCACCTTTTTCAGATGAATTATTATTCTTTTCTTCATCATCATCATTATCATCATCATCATTTTTAAAACTATCTAATAATTCTTGATCAAGAATTTGAGGTACTTCAGAAGATTGACTTGATATATAAGAGATACGAGTAGTTTCGGCTTGTTGTATAACTGGTCCTGGTTCAACTTCAACATATCTTACCATTGATGGACGCATAAAAATATCTTCTTCAATTTCATCTTTAATTTCAACATCATCTGGTATATCATCAATTGAATAACTAACTTCAACTTTATGTATTGTTGGTTCCTCATTCTTGAAATTATCTATTCTTTGAGAATATCTAACTGAAGGAGGTACAATATTTTCTACTGATATCATAGATGGTGCATCTGTAATTATGGAAATATCCGGTTCTTCATTACGACTTATTGTAGACATATGACTTCTACTTAAAGATGGTATATATGCATTTCTAGTATTTCTACTTAAACTATTATTTATTGAGGGTAAACTTATTTGGGAATGATTTCTCACAATAAAACTACTATTTAACATATAACTTCTATCCATAGATCTATTGATAGTACCATTATTTAAAAGTCTTATATTATGATCATCATATGAATTTATACGAGAAATTGATCTATCTTGATGACGCATATATGAATGGTTATGCATAGAGTCATCATAAGAATTAATACGATAAATACCAACATTTTCTTTATTACCATAATTATGATTAAGTGATCTGACATTGAGAACATTATCATCAGGAGCATTGGATATTGGGGATATTGGAGATTTACTAAAGAAATTTGTAGGTGATTTTATTGAAGTAAAACTACTATTAATAACACTATTATTGTTATCTGAGGTTTTAAAACGATCTAATGTTTCAGTGTTAGGTGAGGTAGGAGATAATTCATCATTAACATTTAAATTAATATCTTGAAGATTAAAATCATCAGTATCAATTGAAAGATTCGAAGGTATTGGACTTATTAGATTAAAGGTTTTAGTTTTATTTTCAGTTTCAACATGATTATTTTCTACTACTGAATTTATATTCTCATTTATAATTTTGTTAATAATAATATCATTATTATTATTATTATTATTATTGTTATAATTACTAATATTAGTGACATTCATGTTGTTATTGGTATTATTATGATTATTTGTTATTTGTTCCTTTTTATAATTTAGGAAATTACTATTTATATTTTTACTAATAGAATCCAATTTGTGGATCCTAACATTTGAAAGATCATTTAAACTTTCTTCTTTATCTAATAATTCTTCATTTTTTAAATCGTAATTAAGAATAGAACTATTTCTATTATTTATATTACCTTTAATATTATTATTTGGAATTCCAATATCATTCTTAATATAACTACTTTCATAATTACTTTGAATTGTTTCACCCTCAGGAATTTTTTGTAAATGATTAGTTTCTATTGTGGGTTGAATTTGTGTTATCATTGTTTTTTGGAAATTATTAATTTTATTATTACTATGAGTATTCTGTAAAACAATATTACCATTGTTCATTCCACCAGCAGTTATATCATCATAATCCATAGGATTTATATTTTTAATAGCTGTACTAGGAATACTACCAACACTTAATAAACTGTTTTTTGGACTTAAAGTTAAAGTTTCTCTGGGACTAGAATTACCTAATAAACTTGTTTGATTATTAGAAGATGAGAAACTATGATGACTTAAGGCATCTAAAATATTTTCAGCATCATCCACTATAGCATCTATATCATTAACATCACAATCTTGTTCATCTTGTTCTATTTCTTCTAAATCTTTAATAGTAAAAGTAGGACCGATATGAAGATTATTTAAATTTATATCTAAATTTTGTTGATATGTGTTATCCAAGGTAAAACCTTTATACTTTACAGGCTTTGGATAGGTTACTGTTGAGGCATCTACATTTTGAGGAGAATGCTCTTTTGGTAGTAATTGTTGAGGAATATTATGATAATTTATATTACTTCTATTACTTTGGAATGAATTTTCATGTAGATTAGAATTACTATTATTATCATGAATCATTTGAACAACTTTCATATTACTAGGACCTAAAGAAGCATAACTACCAGGTATAGAAGATGCAATAATAGAAGATGATCCAAGAGATGGTGCTTCTATTCTACTACTATTTGTTGAAATAATTGATGAAAGCTTAGATTGTTTTCTTTCAAGGGTTTCATGTCTTCTTTCATTTCCTTGGCCTGCTGTGAAAGAATAATTCATTATTGTTTTCAATGTAGGCATATATTGTGAATCGTTGGTAATTTCAGTTGAACAATATGATCCTCGTTGTGAAGTTAAATTTCCCATATCTAATGTAACACTATTTTCGTTATTAATATTAATATTAGGGCTAAGAAAACCTCTACTAAGTGAACCATATTGGTTCTCTACAACAGAACGATTCATACTATTTGCATTATAGATAGAAGGAGGAATACTAATATATTCATTACTATTTGGTTTTCTATTAAATGAATTTATTGATGAATCAATAAATGGATTTTCAGAACTTAATGATTTAAAACCATTTATATTAGTATTGTTGTTATTTTCTTCTTCTTCTTCTTCATCGGTCTTTGAATAATGTCTTACTAAACTTTTTTCATTTATTTTAATTTCACGAGATTTACCCTGTCTACTTTTTCTACAAAAACAACAACAACAAATAAATAATATTAATAATAGTATTACTACTACTATTAATAATCCTATGACCGTATATTTTAATGTTTCCTCTGATAATTCAAACATATTGATATATTACTGTTGATGTATGAAAAATTGAACATTTAATATATGTAATAATTTTTGATATATATTTGTGTTTTGTTTATTTATGAAGTTATTTATTTAACTTTTTTTAACAATAATTTTTTTTTTATTTTTGTTTTATTTTTATTTTTGTTTGTTTTGTTTACTATGTTTTATCTTTTGTTATTTTTCTTTGTTTTTCTTTGTTTTATTTTATTATTTTGAATTATGTTTTATTCTTATTTACTTTTCTTTTTCTTATTAATTAACAAATTCATTTATTTTATTTACTTTATTTTTTTTTTAAGAAAAATAAATAAATAAATAAATAAATAAATAAATAAATAAATAAATAAATAAATAAATAAATAAAAAAAAAGAATAAATTAGAAAAGAATTATACAAGTTTATGAAATAATTTTTATTATTATTAGTATGTTATATTTAATAAATACTTACAATCTTGAAGTTTAAATTTTTATTGGGATTTTTAAAAAAATGAGGAAAAAATAATTAAAAACTATAACAAAATTTATTATAACTTTGCAACTACTAAATTATTAATAAATAATTTTAGTTGAATATTAAAACATGCCAAAATTTAAAATAAATATTTTATTAAATTTTATTTAATATGTATTTATAAAAGAAATAATTTATTTAAAAATTTTTTGCCAAAAAAAAAATTAAATTTTAATTTTAATTTTAATGAACTTTTCACAAAAAAAAATATTTTGCATTTCTTTAAATTTTCATATTAATTATTTTAATTATATTTTTTTATTAACCTCTGTATCACTATTTGTTCTTTATAAATTAATTTGATATTGGTACTTTCAAAATATATATAAAGATTAATTTTTAAAACTTATAGTATTTTTAAATTTGATTATTTAAAAAAAAAAGTTAATCTCTCTCTTTTTTTATTTTATAATCGTTAAACTAAAATGTATTATTATTATTATTATTGTTATTATTTGAACTTTTTTTATTTTTTATTTTTTTTTTAAAATTTGATTATTTGTTGATTATAATTTTCATATATAAAATTATATTTTTATACATAAATATATATATAAATATGATACTGATTAAAAATTATATACAGATAGCTAACAAAAAATTTATTGTATGGGAAAAAAGTAATTTCTCAACAATATTTTTTTTTAATTATTATATGAATATTATATTTTTCAATATCTAATTGAAATCTTATGATTTTTTGTTTTTGTAATTATATATATATGGAAAAAACTATTTACTGTTAAAATATATACTTGTTATTTATTTTTCTTTTTTTTTTTTTTTAAAATGAAATATTATCATTTAATTTGCTTTTATCAATAACTTGGTAAAAAATAATCCATATATAATATAATATAATACATAAAGTTTATTTTTTTTATTATATTAAAAAATATAATAAGGGTAAATATTGAAATGTTTTAATTTTTATGATAAATGATGGTAAAGTTGAAAATACTTTTCCTCTTAATAATTTTATTACTTTTATAATTTAATTATTTTTTAATAGTTAAAAAGTAATAAAATAATCTTTTTTTTTTTCTTTTTTTAAAACTATAAAGATAATATATAAATATATATATTCTTTATTATAGTTTAAGAAAAAAAAAGTATTAAAACGTAACTATTAAAAATAAAGTAAAAGAAAAAGAAAAAGTTGAAGATAAAAAGAAAAATTTCAAAAAAAAATTTTTTTTTTTAATAATGAACTGATTTATTAAAATAAATAAATATATAAATAAATCAATAATTTATTCATTTATCCGTTTATTTTTATTTATTTATTTATTTATTAATTTGTTGTTAAATTAATTATTATTTTTTTTTAACATTAAATATATAATAATTTAATAAAATATATTATATTTAAATAGAATTATTTTTTTGTTTCCTTTTTTATTTAATTTATTTATTTATTTATTTATTTATTTATTTATAATATTCACTTTTGTTGTTTCTTCAATTATAATATAAAATAAGCTTTTTATTATATCAAAAATGTATATATATAAAGTTAGGTTTAATTAATTAAATATTATTAACTCTTATATATTATAATAAAAAATAAAGAAAAAGAAAAAAAGAATACATAATTAAAATATGTTAGAATATGTGAAATATGTGTTAAATGTATTAAAATGTATTGTATTAGATTTAATGTATGAGCCACATTGTATGAATATAAAAGCATGTAATTTATATAATTTAAATATTTGTAACTTTATCATAAAAATATATTAATAAAGTTGACATAATATTAAACCCAATTAACTGACTGTTAATAAAATATTAATTAATTTATTAAAATTAGACTTTAAATCTTTGAAGTGGATTTAACAAATATTTATAATATATAATAATTTATTACATCATATATTATTATATATAATATAATATTACATAATATCCTTAAAAAAAAAAATTTTGTTTACTTGTATCCTTTTTTTTTTTTTAAAAAAACTATAAAAAATATAAAAAACATTATAAATCATATAATATAAATATCATAGAATATATTAATGAAAAAATTTATATTGTATATTTTATTTATATATATATTGTATTACATAATATATTCATAATATATTATATATTTTTAAATTAAACACAAAATTTAAAATGATGAAAAAAAATATTTTTTATTATATTATTATAATATATTATTCTAATATATAAAAATAATATACATTTTAATTATTAAATTTTTGGTAGTACAAAATTTTTTATTATAAATCTTTTTTTTTTTGCCTTTGTGCTCAATTAATATGTATATAAACAATATACTCTTAATACATTCATTTATATATATTATTTATATTGAAATATATTTTTAAATATAAAATTTAAATAGTAAAATAATAATTAGTCTAGACTTTAAATATATTTTTATATTCAATTATTATTTTCTATTATTTGTTTTTTATTTTTATTATTTATATTTATTATTTATTTTTAATAATTCTTATTTGGAATTTCACGAATCTGCTATAAAAATGTTGTAACTTTTTTTATAATTGAAAATAGAAAAAAATTTTTTTAACTGGAAATTGTAAAATCCATTATAATTATATAATTTTTATTTATTATTCATCTCATTAATGAAAAGAATCTTTATAAAAAAAAACATGATATAAACCTATATTAAGCTACTTTTATTAATTATATATATTATAATTATTATATATATTGGGAATAAAATAGAATATTATTATTATAAATACTCTTTGTAATGTTATACAAATATAATATACAATAAACAATGATACATATAAAAAAGAAAATGGTAAAAAAAGTAAATAAATAAATAAATTAGTGAATGAATAAATAAATAAATTAGTAAATAAATAAATAAGTAAATAAATAAATAAATAAATAAATAAATAAATAAATAAATAAATAAATAAATAATTTTGTAATAAACATTTTGCATAATAGAATGTTTAAATTGAAACATTAATGAAGAAAAAAAAAAATTTTTTTTTCAACTATCATCTTAATAAAAGTCTTTGATTTTTCATTTTATTCAGAATATTTATTTCCTTTATTTAGAATAACCATTTCCTTTATTTAGTAATTATTATTAATAGTTAAACATAATTTTTTTTTTAATCAATACATATAAAGACTTATTTGGTTAAACAATTAATTAATCATAATTGAATATTGAATTATTCATGATTACTACTACAATTTATAATTAATATTTAATATATTAAAAATTATAATAAGAATTTTAATTAATAATAATTAAATTAACATTTTATTTAAACTATTTTATTATTAATTAAAGTTTATTGTAATTTTTAAATTATATAATATATAACAAAGTATGATATGATTTCTTAAATATCCCTTGTTGAAATTATTTTTTTTAGAATTCTTTTCTATTCTATTTACTTTTATATATTTATATATTTATTAAAAATTTCTTTCATTTTCATTTTTTATTTATTTATTTATTTATTTATTTATTTTTGATATATTTATTTATTTATATTTAATTTATATTATATATATTATATTCATCAATTATATCGTATAATAATTGATGAATATGTCTAACTATTATTACGTAAATGAACATTATGTATATTGTATAACCGTATTAATAATTTATTACTGATTATCAGAAACTATAAAATATTTTATTTTTTTTATTTTTTATTTTTTAGATGAATAGTAAATTCGTAGCTAAATTAAGTCCTTATGATAATCATATATAAAATTATTTTATTATAATAAGTTCATGAATATAAACCAAAATTGAACTATAATTTTTTTTTTCTATAATTATTTTGTTTGAAAAATTTTTTTTAAAAATTAATTTTATTGGTTTTTTATTTATTTAATAATAAATTATTTAAAACTAACACAAATAAAGATGTAGTGTAAAAAAGAATAAAAAACCTTTTTTTTTTTTTTTAAATTAGAATGATGACATGAATTGAATAATAAATATGTTTTATTTTTCATTACCAATAAAATGCCAATAATAAATAAAAAGTATGTACATTTATTATATTTAAATATTGAACAATTATTTATTAATTAATTATTTTAATTAAAATAATAAATAATTTAAAACGGTTTCTTTTTTTTTTTTTTTAAAAAAAATAATGATTATATATATTAATAATAAAAATTCAAATTTGATCACCAACATTATTATTACTAATAATAAATAATTATTAATACATTACTTAAATATATTATTATATTATTAAGGTCATTTATTATTTATTATTTATAATAGTTTATTATATATATTGGTTTATATTTTTTTTTCTATAAATGTAAATATTCTTTTTTTGTCTTTTTTTTTTTTTTTTTTTTTACATGTATCAAGTTAAATTAAACTTGTGTAACCACATATTATTTAAAATTTTTTAAAATATCCTTTTTTATATAATAAATTTTTTTATTAAAAAATAAAAAATTAAGGTAAAATAAAATAAAAATAATAACAATGAAAAAATAATAATAATAATTGATAATAAATTTGTATGATAGTATATTATATACATGAACTATTGAAGAATTATCATATAATGAAAAAATATAGTCAAAAGAACTTTTTTAAAAACTTAATAATATATAATATATTATTTTATTCTAATAATGAAAAAATATAATTAAAAGAACTTTTAAAAAACTTAATAATATATACATTGGTTTATTCAAAATTTTAAATCAATACTCAATATTCATTTTTGTTATTATTTAATCGAAACGTATAAACTTGCTTGATATTTATTTATTATTTATTTATGATAATAATAATAATAATAATAATAATAATACTAAAAATATATAATCTATTGTAATTATTATAATTTATAAATAAATAATAATATCAAATAATAGCAAAATTACCAATTATAATGATTAATGGTTTTGTTACAGATAAAATAGAATAAATTAAAATTTGTTACAAATATAAATGACATTATATTATGAAAGTTTATAAAGATAAGCCATTTATATATATATATTTATTATATTATGAAAGTTTATAAAGATAAGCCATTTATATATATATATTTATTATATTATTATAAATAGCTTATTTTATATTATATTAGTCAACATCAGCATATAGATTAAAACATCAAATAAATAAAAACGGAATAATAAATAATATATAAAATAATACAAAAAAGGTAATTTGTTCAGCAAAGTCTGATCTGATAAACTTACTAATCTTATTATAACTAAGTCTAATTTGTATATGGCTTAGTTATAATACAAATTTCTA
Source organism: Anaeromyces robustus (assembly GCA_002104895.1). Lineage (NCBI taxonomy): Eukaryota > Fungi > Neocallimastigomycota > Neocallimastigomycetes > Neocallimastigales > Neocallimastigaceae > Anaeromyces > Anaeromyces robustus. The sequence goes on along the minus strand of MCFG01000209.1, from coordinate 95,718 downwards.
TTTATATAATATATTTTCATACATTTTTTTTTATCCTGAAGATTGGATACCAGTCTTAAGAAGATTTATTATTTTTTATATTAATTGTTTTTTATATAGCTTTATTTTTAAGTAATTTCTAAATTAATAAATAAATAAATAAATAAATAAATAAATAAATAAATAAATAAATAAATAAATAAATAAATAAATAAATGAATAAATAAATAAATAAATAAATAAATAAATAAATAAATAAATAAATAAATAAATAAATATAAATAAATATAAATAAATAGATAAATAAATAAATAAATATATATAAATAAATAAATAAATAAATAAGAATTAATTTATAATATATTTGTAATAATATATAAATAAACAATATATAAATATTTATATATAAATAATATAAATAATAAATAAATAAAAGAAATAATTAAATAAATAATACATATAATTATTAAAGTAATAAATAAATAAATAAATAAATAAATAAATAAATAAATAAATAAATAAATAAATAAATATAAATAAATAAATATAAATAAATAAATAAATAAATAAATAAATAAATAAATAAATAAATAAATAAATATAAATAAATAAATAAATAAATAAATAAATAAATAAATAAATAAATAAATAAATAAATAAAAATATATATAAGGTTTTGTATTATTAATATATTATTTTTTTTATATCAGACAGTTTATATATATTTAATAAATATTTTAATCTTACTCAGAATGTTACATATAAATATAATTAATAATATAATTATAAGAAATATATTTATAATTGTGGAATTAATATATCAACTGTATTTTAATATGATAATGAATATATTTTATTATTTTTAAAATTATTTTTAATATTATATATATATATCTTTTTTTTTTTTTTTTTTTTTTTCTGAGAAATAATATAAAAATGTTTATTAAAAAAGTTATTAAATTCTTAATTCCTTTAATTCATACTTTTTTTATATAATAAAATAATGAATATTTTATTATTTTAAACTTATATATCAAAATTAGTTACTTTAAAACAATAAATATATATATATATATTATTATGATATGTTTTATGATAAATATTAATCATATAAATTGAAAATTCCATAATTATTATTATTAGAATATTCAAACATTGAAAACTTAAAAAGAAAAATAATGAAAATAAAATAAATTAAAAAAAAAAAAAAAAGAAAATTAACAAAAAAAAAAAATTTTTTTTTTTATCATAGTGATACAAGATAGTTATATAAAGAATGAGTATATGGTTCTATAAATAAATATTCAATCATATTATTGGATAATAATATGTAAATGATTGGATAAATAATTAAAATATAGATATAAAAGAAAAATAATAATAATAAAATTAAACGAGGACTTTTCCTGAGTTAGGGAATTGCTCCAGATAAGTATAAAAGAATTTTTAGAAGAATTTTATTATCAATATTTTATAATTTAAAAGAATTATTATTTTCAACACAAGGTTTTCAATATTAATTTTCAGAAATAGTTATTATTGTCATTATAAACATGTTTTAAATAGAATTAATATTATATTTAATTATTGGAATAAATATATTTTATTTATAATTATAATTTAAATGTAATTAATTATTTTTAAATAAATAAATAGTCTATTAAAACATAAAATAAATATCTTATTATGAAAATATTATATTGTCGTGTTCCCCAACTGTCGCGTTCCTAAAATATATTAAAGATACAAAATAAATATCAGTATCAATAGTTTTATGTTCGACCAGTTTCTATCCTGGTTGTTAAGGCGTTTCCTTAGCATACATAAGGCTTCTGGATCGACACCGCATCTACCCCAAGCAAAGTGGTTTTCTCCTTCACGGGTTTTACACTGTGGCAAGGTAGTGCACAGGTATAGTATTTGAGGCGTAGCTACTCACGCCTCATTAAATAATATAAGTATATGAGTAGATCTTTAAGTCTAATAATGTGGGGTGCGGCTCTAAATTATTGGGCGGTTTCCTTGGTGACTACTATTCATATGTGGGGCTTGTAGACTGGACCCGTTATTAAGTTAGCGTTAGGGTTTAAGTACAATTGTAAAATATATGAATATACCAAGGGCGTCGACGCCGAAAAGGTAAGGCAGGGAATTTAATTCCGATACATTCATGTGAAAAATCACATGATAAGTCTATAAAAAAATCATAGTTTTATGTTTAATTATTATTTTTCTTATTATTATTATTTTCATTTCACAAATATTTTTCGATTTAATTAATCTATATTATAAGAATTATCTAATTAATATTTAAAATATTTTTTTTTTATTTTACAATTTACCCGTTCTTTTTCTTTTTTTTTTTTTATAACTGTCAATATAGTTTCATATGTATTTACAAATCACTCTAATAATATTTCAATTATTAACTATGTTTATATTAATATTCTAATAAATATTAATACATAAATTATTTTTTATTATATATTCAATTTATTAAAATTATTTTTTATTTATTTTATAAATGCTATTACATATATTATTAAAAAAATAATAATAATTATTTATAAAGCTGAAATTTCTATATAATTAAATTATTTAATTCTTAAACTTATGGTATAGTATGACTTTAGTTTTAAAAATCATAACTGTCATCTGAACAAACTATAAATTAAAAATTTAAAAAAAAATTTTTTTTTTTCAAAAGCTTTTATTACTATTATTATTTAATATTAATAATATTATAATTAAATATTATTATTATTATTATTATTATTATTATTATTATAATTATTATTATTATTATTATTATTATTATTATTATTATTATTATTTTGATAATATTATTTATTTACTATTAATACTATTAATATGTTATTAAGTATTTTTAAAATAAAAATTTTAACATCAAGTTTTTAGATTTTTCTTTGAAAAATATATCTATTAAAACTTATTTATAAAAATTAATTTGATTAATATTAAAAAAATAAATTTGATTAATATTTCATTTGTATACCTCCATTAATTTTTAAAATTACTAAAGTTTTAAAAGATAAATTAAAATTACTATATTTGTACTTATTAAATAACTGAAATTTTAATATTAAACTAAATCAATTAAATACAGATAATAACAATAATTATTATCTGTATTTAATTAAAATATTTATCTAAATTTTATATTTATAATTTTTCAATAACACTTAATATTTTTATCTTAAAAGTATGCATAATATATTGCATTAATTATATTTAATAGGAATTATTATTGTTATTATCTTTTTACTTTACTTTTTTTTTTTTTTTTTTTTTTTTTTTTTTTTATTATTATCTATATATTCTTTTAACCGAGACCAAATTTCCATCTCATTTAATTATAAAAATTTAAAGTTCAGTGAATTACTCCCAATTTAAATTTATTATATATAATTTATTAAAGGTATTCAAAAATAATAATAATATCAATTAAAAAAAATTGATAACATTTTTTTAATAATAAATTTATAATAAATACAAATAAGAAATAATAAAATAAGAAAAAAATAAAAATAAAAATAAAACAATATATATTAATAATACTTATATATTATATAAATTTTATAAGTATTTAATTATATTAATATTGAATTACTTTTTTTGTTATTATTATTATTGCTTATATTATTTAAAATTTTTTATTTATAAATAAAATTTCATTTTAATATATATAGTGAAATGGAATCTAGAATTATACCTGAAGATAAACTTGATAGAGTTAATATTGAAAATGAAATTTTGTATAAATCAAAATTATTTTCTTCTTCAAATTATTATACTGGAAATGATTTAGGTTTAATTTATACACCTGAAAAATCTATTTTTAAATTATGGGCACCAACAGCTAAACTTGTAACATTAAATTTATATTCAAAATCAAATATTGATTCCCATGTTCAAAAGAATTCACCAGATCGTAAAGTTCGAATGTTTAAACAAAATTGTCAAAATTCCGGTATAATTGAAAATGATACAAGTTATGATGATAGCTTTAACTATTGTAATGAAATTACTAAAGGTTTATGGGCAGTTGAGGTTCAAGAAGATTTAGACGGATGGTATTATACTTACTCTGTTAAACTTCCAAAAGACGTCAGTGCATATAAAATATTTTTAAAACAAACTGACTTAAAAGACCCATTAGACGGATTAAATTATATCAAAGGTATTTTATTCTGTTCTATTATATCATATAATATAATATAAATAATTAAAAAATTACTATAATGAATAAATAAATAAATAAATAAAAATAAAAATATATTATTGTTATTATTAAATAACAACAATAAATGACAACAACAACAACAACAACAATGATAATAATAATAAAAAGATAAATAAATTATAATAATAATAATAATAATAATAATAATAATAATAATAATAATAATAATAATAATAATAATAATAATAATAATAATAATAATAATAATAATAATATTATTATTATTATTATTAATATTAATTATAATAATATTAAAATAAATATGAATATATTTTATAATATAAATTTAAAATCTTGTTATTAATATATATAATATTTACATTTTTTATATGTATGTTTTAAATATTTTTTTTGTTCTTTATTATATATAATAACTCCATTATTAAATTTAATTAAAATTGAATTAAATGATTATCAAAATTATCATATATTGAAAATAAAAATAAAAATATATATAAAAAAAAAGAATCACTTGATACATTTGATTTGAATAATATTGAATTTATTGAGTATGAAGCTATGGATCCATATGCTAAAATATGTAGTGTTAATGGTCATTATGCTGCAATATGTGATATAACAAAAGCAGATCAACAAGTGCCAGGTTGGGAAGAAGATATATTACGTAAAGTTTGTAAAGAAAAAAATCCATTATCATCACCAACAGATGCTATTGTTTATGAATGTCATGTTAGAGATATGACAATGCATCCATGCTCAGGTGTTTCTAGAAAGGGACAATATCTTGGTTTAACAGAACTTAATACTAAATCACCAGATGGTTATTCCACTGGTATGGATCATATATGTGATTTAGGTGTTACACATGTTCAACTTCAACCTATTTATGATTATGATGATGTTGATGAAACTAAACCATTTGATTCATATAATTGGGGTTATAATCCTTTAAATTATAATATTCCTGAAGGTTCTTACGCTACAAAACCAGATGAACCTTTGAATAGAATTATTGAATTAAAAACTTTAATTAAATCTTTCCATGATCAAGGAATTAGAGTTATTATGGATGTTGTTTATAATCATACTTTCCATACCAAATCAGCTGAATTTAATAAAATAGTTCCAGGATATTATTATAGAATGGATAAATTTGGCCAATTTAGTAATGGTTCAGGTTGTGGTAATGAAATTGCTTCTGAAAGGTTAATGGTTAGAAAATATATTTTAGATTCTGTAGCTTATTGGATTAATGAATATCATATTGATGGTTTTCGTTTTGATTTAATGGGTTTAATTGATATTGAAACCATGAAATTAATCAGAGAAATGATTGATGCTATTGATCCAAGTATTATTACTTATGGTGAAGGTTGGACATGTGGTGATACTCCATTAGTTGAAAGTATGAGAAGTACTCGTAGTAATGCTACTCATGAAGGTTTAATTAATATTGGTATGTTTAATGATGAAATTCGTGATAGTTTAATTGGTTCTGTTTATGATAAATTTGGTTTAGGTTTTGCTACTAGTAGTAAAAATATTAATAAAGAAATCTTTAAAATTTTAATTTCAGGATCTATTGGACATCCAAGTTGTAAAACAATATGTCCAAGAGTAAGAACTCCAAGTCAAATTATTAATTATGCAGCTTGTCATGATAATCTTTGTCTTTGGGATAAAATATGTCTTTCAACAGGAAAATTAGATATTTCGGATGAAGAAAGAATAAAAATGGATCATTTAGCAATGGCTATTGTTTTATTCTCTCAAGGTATTCCATTTATTCATGAAGGAGAGGAAATTTTACGTACTAAAAAAATGGATGAGAATAGTTATAAATCTGGTGATATTATTAATGCGATAGATTGGACAAAGAAAACCGATAATTTTTCAACTTTTACCTATTATAAAAATTTAATTAAATTTAGAAAAGAACATCCTGCATTACGTATGAATGATCGACAAGAAATTTGGAGAAATATATTCTTTATGAATATAGAAAATATTAATGCCATTGGAGTAGTTATAGATAATCATTCTAATCATGATCCATTTAAAACATTATTAATTTTCTTTAATGCTGAAAGAGAAGAAATTGAAATTAATCTTCCAGAACAAGATTGGACTATCGTTTTTTGTGATTTGAATACAGAAGAAGATGATGTTAATATTCCAATCACTAATGAAAAATCTATTATTATTCCAGCCCTTAGTACAGTTGTATTAGCTGATAATGAAAGTGTTAAAGCCTATAAAAAATAAATAAATAAATAAATAAATAAATAAATAAATAAAAAATAAATATATTAACAAACAAACAAGCAAACAAATAAATAAATAATTATCATATTATAATAAATAAAAACAAATTAAATAAATAATCATTAATCATTATAGTATTAATAAAAAAAATATTATAATAATATCAATTAACAATTAAACAAAAATAATAACAATAAAAACAAAAGCAAAAACAAAAATAATGATAAAATAAATATTATGATAAAATAATAATAATAATAATAATAATAATAATAATAATAATAATAATAATAATAATAATAATAACAACAACAACAACACAACAATAATAATAATAATCATAATAATAAATGTATTTAGATTATTACTTAAATATATAAAAATGAAAATAACAATAATAATAATAAAATAAATAAATAATTTATTAAATTATATAATAAATAAATAAACAAATAAATTAAAAATAATAAAACTAAATAAATGGATATATATTTATAAATAAAAAACAAAATAGATTGTAACATAAATACATAGTTCTTTTTTATTATTTTAAATAATTTGTATATTTGTATTATTTTTTTTTATTTTAGTTTATTTGTAAATATTTTTTTTTTTATTATTATTTTTAAGTATTTTTTTTATGAATTTATGATGTAAGCATATATACATATGTACAAATTGATATATAGTTTTTGCTTGATTTCTATTATTATTTTTAATTGTCATTATCATCATTATTATTAGTAATAGGATCGGATAGTAAAAAGATATACATATTTTTTTATTATTGTTATTATAATTGTAATTTATAAAATATATGTCAAATTATAGAAATAAAAAAGAAATAAAACAATAATAATAATGACCATAATAATAAAAAAAAAGAAAAGAAAAAAAAAAGAAAATTATAATAATTCATATATGCAATTTTTTTTGTCCCTGTCTGTATCAAATTTTAAAAACAAAAAAAAAAAAAATATAAAAGAAAAAAAAATTCTTTTATCTTAATAAAAATCAAAATTATATAAATATCTATGCAATTTAAACAAAAATATATATCTAAAAAGAAAAAAAAGTAATTATTTTTAATCTATTTATATTATATGTTAAATGATATGTATAATAATGTATATTAATTACTAAATTTTTTTTACTTTGGTATAAGGTTGTTCAAAAAGTTATTATTCAAAAAGTTATTATTTAAGAAATTATTATTCAAAAAGTTATTTTTATATAATGTCTTCTTAATAACATTAAATGAATATATATAAGCATAGATAATGAATGAAGTAACAACCATTTGAATAAATGTTCCTAATATGTGTATTATTTAATAAATTAATTAATAAATACAATATTAATTAATATAAATTACTTTATTTTTTTTTCCTTTAATTTTTTTTAATTGTTAATTATTATAGGGTAAGAAATAGCTATAATTACCTATAACATAATAAAGTAAAGCAACATCTATGACAATCATTTTATCTGGTGGAGCATAGGATGAACCAATTGTTTTTACTTTAGAACGAATTCTTATTTTTGTCCAACTATATATAGTGGTAACACAAAAAATGACTGTATATATATATGTGTTTGTTCATTTATTATATAATTAGTATTATATTTTCAAAAAAAGAAAAAAAAAAAATATATATATATATATATATATGTGTGTGTAATTTTTATATATAAAAGAAACTTATTTTTAAAAAAATTAATGAAAATTAAAAAAAAAACTTACACAGAGCAATAGTTATCAAAAACATAATAATATAACAGTAACAAATAAATTTAGTTTGTCCAATTTTTAAAAGATCTGTTGGCTTTCGTACAACAACAGCTGTATGTTTATTAGTACTATTTGATCTAGTAATATTTAAATTTAATAATACAGAAGGATCAGTGGAATGACCAATAATAAAATTATTTTCTTCCTTATTAGAATTATCTAATGGAATTTTAATATTAGCACCATCATCATTACTATCTTTTGATAATGCAATAATTGAAAATCGACACTGTTTTCTTAATTGAGCAGTTTGTACTGGAGTTGGAAATAGTCTACTATTTGATAAATTATTATATACTCTAGAATTAGATCTTTGTCTTTCATGGATACTATTAAAACTAAGTTCAGGCATATTATTAGCATAAAAACCATAACTACCAAAACTTTTTCTTCGACTAACAGTAGATAAATGTTTTGTTAATGCAGGTTTATATGGTAAATTTGAAGGTTCTTCATAAACTTCCTTAATTTCTTCTTTTGTTGGATAAAAACTCATTTTATTATTTTCAATACCAATAACTGTTTCTCTATAACCTCTATAATTACTATTATTATTATTATCAGTAAAGACTACATCATCTATAAAATTAGATATTTAATTGTTAAATATTATTATAATTATTAAATATTATTATTAAATATTATTATTAAATATTATATTATTATTATTAAATATTATTATAATTATTATTATTATTAATTATTAATTATTATTATTATTATTATTATTATTATTATTATCATTATCATTATTATTATTATCATTATTATTATTAATTATTAATTATTATTAATATTATTATTAATTATTATTATTATTATTATAATAAATATATTAACGTATTATTTAAATATTTATTTAATTTCTTTTTTTCATTTTGTTTTGTTTTTATAATATTTATCTACATACTTGATGTAAGATCAGAAGTTTTTAATATTGTAACCTGTTCAGTATTATCAGAAAATTTTTCTTTACCTTTTTCCTTTCTGTCAGCATCTTCAATTTTCCTAATTATTTCTTGAGATGATACTTTTGCATTTTTTAATAAATTTTTTTTATCACGCAATGACCGATTACATAAATTATCAGCTGAATTTGATTTAATTAAATTATAATTTGGATTTTGTAATTCATGACTAAAATGACTTTCTCTTACTGTATTGTGTCTCATAATACCACTATTTCTTTGACTATTACTCCTTCCTATAAATATACTTGGAATACCATTAGAATTATAATTAGAATATCTTCTTGGATAATGAATATTTGAACTTTCATTGATAGTAGCATGTCTTTTAGGTTTTCCAGCTCCTTTAGTACTAATATTATAAGATAATAAATCTTTATTACTATTTTTCATAACAGGTTTAATATTTGTAGTTGTTTCTGATTTTTTTAATATTGATTTTGGTTGTAAATTTTTTAATTGAGAAATAGTTAAAGCATCATTTGCTTCATTATCTTTACCATCTACACTATTATCTTCATCTTCACTTTCACTATTATAAGCTCTACTACTATAACTAGATAAACTTCGTTGATGAGTTAAGCTAGAAACACCATTCTAAAAATATTTATTTACAAATTATAATTTTTAATAATAATAATAATAATATAATTAAATATAATTAATAATAATTAAAAAATATTCATCATAATAAAAAAAAAAAATAGAAAAAGATAAATAAACAATTTTTTTCCTTTTTTTTTTTTTTTTTTTTTTTTCTAAAATAAATATTATTAATAATTTACCATATTAGGGCCTACAATTGATGGAAGACTTTCATTTCTTTCAGAATTTAAACTATAATATGAAGCAGATGCAATATCTGATTCTGAATCAAAATATTCATCACTCACTGTCAATTTTTTATAATGTATAATCTTAATGAATACTAAAGTGAAAATAAACAATATTAATCCTTCTAATCCATAGGAAAGATTAACCCATAATTCTACCTTTCCTATTTCTGTACATATATCTGATGCAAATATATCATTAGAAACTTCATTTGGTTGTTCATTTAATTGTTGAGAAGCACTATCTCCATTTTCTACAAATTTATAAGTATAATTATCTACTGAAATTTCATAATTATTAAAACTATTCATTTGTTTATAAACATAATCATTATCCATTAATATACCAATATTAATATTTTTCCTTCCTTTATGATCATTTTTATTTTCGGATTCAGAAAGAATTTGAGGATTATTTGTTTCAGGATTATACTCTACTACAATATCATTATTATATACTACATAATTAGTTTTATCATAATTAATTACTTTATTTAAATTTGTATAATCAATACTACGTTGATGAATATTTTTAGATCTAAATAATATACTACTTCCACCATTATTATGGTAACCATCATCAATAAGATTGTTATTATTATTATTATTTTTATTATTATTATTAAATGTGGTATCAAATAATGCTTTTAAATTATGAAGAAAAACAACAGAAATATTTTGATCATCATTTTTTATTTTATCATACATAGATAAACAGGTATAATGTCCACAAACAGCATGTACACATTTGTCTGTACATACTTTTTTACTTTCTTTTTTAGGATGAATTACTGACGTCACATCTTCTATTAAACATATTTTATTTAAACCCCATTGACTATTAACAATTTTTATGAATGGTTTTTTTTTTAAAAAAAAAATTAAAAAAAAGTAAAATAAAATAAAAATATTATTAATATTATAAATAAAATAATATATGAATATAAATATAAATATATATATATATAAATAATAGATATCGAATCATTATTAATATTTCTATATATATATATATCATTAATAAATAATATATATTTATATAATGCATCATAATATGCCATTAAATATGTATATATATATATATATATATATAAATTATAACTAAAAACATATATTATAATAAATAAATAAATTATTAAATAAATAAATAAAGTAATTTAATATATATTACTATATTTCAAGGTAATTATTTGTTATAGTTATATTATCATTAACATTTTCCGCCCATTCTGTTGATGTAATATTAACGTATATACTCATCCAATCTGTAGATCCTCTACTATATATCATTGTACCAATAGATATAATTACCATAAAATATAAAACAATAATATAATAAATATTTGAAAATAAATAAATGGTTAATGTATCCTCCTGAGAAGTATCAAATGCAATTGAAATAGATGAAGAGGATTCTGAATAAATATAATATTTTGATGAAAAATTTTTATTTAAATTATTATTTAATGACACTATACTATTTTCTTCACTAGTGGTATCAAATGATTCTATAGTGTCATTATTTTCTCTTGTATCATCTTCATAATTATCTTCCTTCACAGCACCAAAAGCAACACCTTTTTTTGTTTTTTGAGTTATATTTGTATTGGTTAAATCAAATTTTAAACTTTTCGCTTCTTTCTTATTGATATCATTATTATCTTTTATATTTTTAGTATGACTTTCAGGATATATATTATTTGTTAAAATTGAAAGACTATTACTATTACCATTTCTATGTTCATTTTCAATAGTATTGTTATTATTTATATTATTATTATCACCATCATTATTATCGTTAGTGTTAATACCATTACTACTATTATTATAATTATTATAATTGTTGTTGTTGTTATTATTATTATTATTATTATTATTATTATTATTGTTGTTGTTGTTGTTGTTAACAATATCTCCTTCTTGAATAACAACATCTACTGAATTATTTAATTTATTTTCACTATTATTATTAGAATTATCAACAGTAGGTATACTATTTAATTCTTCATTATGACCAATTGAACTATTACTCTGTATATTATTATTGTTACTGTAATTTATATTGATAATAGGGATGACTTGATTACTATTATTAACGTGACTATCATTGTTAATTCCATTATTAGAGGTTTGTAGACTATTATCATAACTTAATTGATCATTGTTAGCACTATAATAAGCAGTACTAGAATTAGAAATAATAGTATTTCCATAACTATCAATACTATTTGGAACCCCTAATGAATTAGAATTATTATTCATTGATTTATTATTATTATTAATATCTCTATATTCATTATTATTATTAATATGATCTTCTACACTTGAATAAGTTATTGGTTCATTTTTATTATTATTTTTTGTAAATGGATTCATTATTTTATTTTTAAAAATATGATTTTCTGCTTTAGTACCTTCTACGGAAGTAATATCTTCAGTAGAAGAAATATTATTATAAGGTTTTTTTATATTACCGAATAAAAATCGATTATTATTAAATTGGTTATAAATTTTATTACTATTATTATTATCTTTATTATTATTTTCACAATTATTGGATTCAGATATTAAACTGGTTTCACTACAACTTATATTGGAATATATTTCATTATCTTGATCGTTATCTGTTAAATCCATGTCATATAAATATTAATATATTAATTTTTATTTATGATTAAATAAAAATATTCTTTTTTTTTTTTTTTTTTTTTTTTTTTTTATAATTACCTATATTTTATTGATATATAAAAAATATATATTATATATATTTTAAATATATATAATATTATTTAATTTATGTTAATGAGTTTCAGGTATGTATAAAAAAAAATTTTTTTTTATAAAATAGTACTTTTTTTTAAAAAAAAAAATTAATATTTATTAATTAAACTGGGATTTTCTTATTTTTTTATTTTATTTCTATTTTATTTTTATTTTTCACTTTTCTTTTTTCTTTTTTTTTTTTATTTAAAATATTATATAGGTATATTTTATAAATAAAATATATTATACATATACACTTTTTTTTAAAATAGTATCATTAATTTCTTTATTATATATGACGTATTTTTAAATAATAAATTTGTATTTTTTTTTTAAAAAAAATAAAACTATATATATTTCTGGCTAAATTATTACGACGTTCTTTTTTTTATTTTATAAGTTTTATTAACAAAATGCTTTTATTTAATTATATAAACAAATATGTATATATTGATGAATATTTTTGTATAAAATTTTTAATGATTCTACAAGATATTAATTAATTATTTTTAAGGTATATATATTTTATTAATTCTCGTTATTATTTTAATTGTTAAAAAATAAAAAAAAATAAAAAAAGCTTTTTTTTTATATATATATTATTAATACCATTTTATATAATATTTTCTATTTTAAAATTTTAATTTATTTGAATTGTTATTGTTTGAATTTTAAAAATTCAATATATATTTATTTATTAATTTTATTTTTTAATAATAAAATTTATTTAATTATTATGTATTCATTCATTCATGATAAAAATTTTATAGGTTAGATTTGTATTTTTAATAACTTTTTTTTTTATTATATTCTATTGTTCCTTTTTTTTTTTCTAATATTTAATTTTATTTGAATGATTTTATATTTTACTTTTAAATTTTATATTTTGTTTTAGTTTATTCTATTTTATTTTACTTTTTTCTACATTTCATTTTACTTTATCTATTTAATGATTTTTTATTTTATTTTTTATTATTTAAAAAGTTGTTTATTGATACTTCTTCTCCCAGTCTTAATAATAATAAATATTTTTAATAATAAAAAAATAATATTTTATTTTATAAATATAAAAAAATGAAAAGAAAAGAAAAAAATTTAATAGCTTTTTAGTTTTTATATATTATTTTTTTTTTTGTCATGTATACATATATATTTTATAGTTTTTTGATTTTTTTTTTTTTTATTTTATGTATGTTAACTAATTATTAAAGTTTTATTTTTTTTTAATCATCAATATCTAATTTTATTATAAAAAATACCAATAATAAATTAATTCTCTTAATTAATATTTTAAATATTTAAAATTTAATAAGTTTTTCATCTTTTTTTTTATATTATATATATTTTGTAATATTTATATACATTTTTAACTATAATTAATTTTTTTTAAATATTTTATCGATAGAGTTACGTTTTAGGTTTTTTTTTTTCCTTACTAAACTTTAATAATTATTATATTACTATTTTTTTTTTAAAAAAAAAAAAATAAACATTATACATAATTAACATTCATTTTTTAATTTTTTTTATAATTAAAAAAAAAAATCATTACTTGAACAATTTTATTTTTCCTATAAAAAATGACTAATAATATTCTTTTAATGATATTTTATATAATATGATAATATTATTTTAAATCTAATAGATTTTGATGATTTCCAATTTTTTACTATAATTTAATATAATAATATTAAAAATATTATAAAAAAAAAAGGGTACAAAACTTAAATATATTATACTAATTAATAATTGCTAAATTAATTAATAAAAAAACAAACAAACAAACAAACAGACAAATAAATATATATAATATATAAAGAGTAATAAAATGATATATAAAAAAAATTTTTGCTTAACTTTTAAAATAAAGTTATTTACATATTATTTATCATTTATTAACTTTTTTTTTTCAATTAAAACGTCTTAAAAAAAAAAAGGTTATATTTTAAAATTTAAAAATTAATAAAAAAAAAAGTTTAATTACAGTTTTTTTTTTTTTTTTTTTTTTTTTTTTTTTTTTTTTTTTTTTTTTTTTTTTTTTTTTTTCATATGTCTGAAAAGTAGTTAAAAAATAATGACAATTTAATAGTAATAAAAAAAAAAAAAAAAAAAAAAAAAATAAAAAAATATATAATAAATAATATTAAACAATAAAATAATTATTTCTTGCTCATTATTTCAAGGGTTATATTAGAATAATTATAATGAATCATAATAAAATAATACATATATATATAAATAAAAACACATATATTGTATATTATATATATACTTTTTAAATATATATATATATATATTTATATTTTTAAATGCAGTATTTTTTATTATTTTATTGCTATTATTATTTTTATTTTTTCTTCTTTTTTTTATATTATATTATTTTTTATTTTTTTTTATATTTTTTATTTTTATTTTATTTTATTTTTTATAAATTAGAAACAAATGTTATATATATATATATGATTTTTAAATAAAATATTATATATTTTTTTTATTATTATTTTTATAAATAAAAGCCTTATTTTAATACTTTAATAACAAACTTGGGTTGTTATTATTATTGATTATTATATTATTTTATATTTAAGCATAAAGTGATTTGTTGTGTAAAATAGCCATGACCATTCTTAAAAATTTGAATAATATATATTAAATTTAAATAGAATAATAAAATTGATATTATTAATATACTGATATATTTATAATATAATAATTAATTAAATATTATAATATTTAATGAGATTTAACTTACCCATAAAGATCTGTTATAATATAAATAATTAATTAATCATTTTTTATATATTAATAATTTTTTAATTTTTATATATGATAAAATTATTAATATTTTAGTTTGAAAAAATATATATTTATTATAAATAATATTATTTGTAATTATATATATATAAATATATTTATATAACGTACATAAGAAGAATGAAACGAAAAAGAATACTAATTTAATGAAACTTTCTTTTTTGTCATATGGTAAAGTTCTAAAGATTTCAGTTGCATCAAACATATGTTTATTATCAAGATATCTGAAATTATTCATTAATTAATAAATTTTTTATTATTAATATTTGTTTTTTAAAAAAAAAAAAAATTATTTCATTAACATGTATAATATATAATATTAATTTATTTAAAATTTAACTTCTTATAAAACTTATTCATATATATATAATTTATAATAGTAATACTTATTATTTTTTTTTTAATAATACCTTTTAATATTGTATCCTAATAAAGGAAGATTGAATAACAAAGTTAACCATTTTCCAGTAATCAGGAATAATACAGTTAAAACGGCATGAGCTATGTAGTTTGGTAAAACGAACTATTTTTATAAAACATGAAAAATATTTCAATTTCCAAAAAATAAGAAATAATATTTGTAGATATAATAAGTATATAATTTATATTCATTTATATATTTATTAAATTTCTTATTTAAAACTTACTTGATTTAATTTGGTACAAAGATCAATTGGGTTAATGTAATCACATTCTAAATCAGAGAACATAATAATCTTTTTTATTATTATTATTATTATTATTATTATTATTATTATTATTATTTTATTATATAATTAATAAATAAAAATTAAAGTAATAACTTATTTCCTTTTTTGCAAAAAAAAAAAAAATAATAATTGTAAGATGAATAAATAATTTTATAGAATATATATATAATTTTATATATTTGTTAAGGATACAAAGTAAACCATGATAAATAATAATAAAGCAGACACAATAGCTGCAAATAAGAATAATAGAGCCTCTCCTCCCATTTTATTTTTTTATCTATAAATTAATAAAATATATAGAAAATGAAAAATAATTTTAGTACAAATTATATTAAATATATTAAATGAAGAATAATAATTAATTAGAAAAAAAAAAAAAAAATCCAAGAATTCAAAGACAGTTTCTTTAATGATTCTTTATTTAAAATTCGTTTTATTAAATTGTCTTGTTCATAATTTAATTTTATTAAATTAATTATTTTTTATATTTTTCTTCATTCGATAATTTACTGTGGAGTAAAAATCACATATATACTATTATTATTTATGTTACATGTAATATTAATTATCTTTTGATGTATGAATTATCCTTGACTTTAATATTAATAATTTTTTAGAAAATAAAAATTATTAATATTATTTTAATAATTAATATTTTACATTGATAATGACTTTTTTTTTTTCATTTAGTATTATTGTATTTTACTTTGTATATATATATATATATATATAATATGTATAACAAAGACAAAGAAAACAATTGAAAAAAAATCTTATTTATCTTTTTTTATTATTTTATTATTTTGTATTTTCAAATATAAAAAGATAATATAATAATCTTTATTTATTTATTAAAATTTACATTTTTATTTTTTAATTTAATTTTATATTTTCTTTAGGTATATATATATATATTTGTATTTTTAAATTTTTATTTATTTATTTTTTTTTTTTTTTAATTTTATTTTTTAAAAATGAAAAAGACTGAAAAAAAAAAAAGAAAAATAAATAAATAAATGTAATTAAATTATGTCGATTACAATATTTTTTATAATTAACCTTTTTTGTATAATTTAATAAATCGAAAAAAAATTTTTTTGATATATTTAATATAATATAATTAATTAATACCTTTATTATTAATATTAGTTTATTTTTTATAGAAAAAATTTCTTTTCATATGATTTATTATAATAATGTATATGTTGGGTATTCAATTTATGATACTTTAATGATAATAAATAAGCATGATAATGATGTAATCAATTTATATAATATTTTAAAATTATTATTATTATTATTATTATAGAAAATTTGATATATACTTTTTTTTTTATTTTATTACTACTAAAAAGCTATTAAATTAAAAAACTATTAATTAATAATTGAAATATAATAAAAAAAAAGGTTTAATTTTTCATTTAAAATTGATGAAGATTATGATTTGTATACATATTGTATACATTGTTCATACTACACTTTTCAAATTTAAAATATTTTAGTATCATAAAAAATAAATATATATTAAGATTTAATATATCCACAAAAAAAATTAATTATACATTAACCAATATTAATTAAATCAAACAATTTTTATAATAAAAAATTTTTTTTAAATTTTTTTTTTTTTTTTTTACTTATCAAAAGTTATTATCGAATATCTTTTTTTTATACATATAATAATAATAATAATAATAATAATAAAAATAAAATGAGTGATATTGTTCCAAAAAAGTTAGAAACTTCTGAAGATAAAGTTAATTTTATTAATTCTTTTGATACCTTTTTATTTGACTGTGATGGTGTTATTTGGCATGCTAGTACTGTCTTAGAAGGTGTTCGTGAAGTTTTACATACCTTAAAAAAGATGGTAAATGGAAAGAATATATATTAAATATTTATATATTATATATATATATTTAATTAAAATGAATTAACAGTAATTTAAAATAAAAATAATAATAAAATAATAAAATAAATATATAAATATTATTATTTTTTTTTACTTATTTTATTTTAAAAATGTAATTTATAATTTATTTTAATAAATAATTATAATAATTCTAATATTATATATAGGGAAAAAGAGTTATTTACGTTACTAACAATAGTTCAAAGTCTAGAGCTACTTATTTAAAAAAATTCCAAAATTTAGATCTTCCAGCTACAATTGTAAATATTTTATAAAAATTTATGATTCATTAAAAAAAATAAGAATTTTAAATTTTATTAATGAAATTGTAATTTTAATTTGAAATCCAATCTATATATTATAATTATATATAATATATAATATTAACAAAATATTTTTCATTATATATATATATATATATTATTTTATTATGTCTATATGCAAAAATTATATTATTGTATTATTATATATTATTTTAAATGTAATTATTTTATGTATATCACTTCCTTAAATAAATATATTATAATGAAATCAGGATGATATTTTCAGTTCAGCTGTTGCTGCTGCTTTCTATGTCAAACATTTCGTTAATATTAAAGATGATGAAAAAATTTATGTTGTTGGTGGAGAAGGTATTTGTAGAGAATTAGAAGAACAAGGTGTTCATTGGTGTGGTTCTGATGTAAGCTAATTATATATATATATATATATAAAATTACAAATTTTATAAATTATAAATTTTTTTTTTAAGTAAACAATTTAAATTAATAATTGAAAAAACAAATATATATATATATATATATTTTATAAAATAATATATATAATATTTACAATATTATATATATTATTGTAAATATTATATGTATATTTTATTGAATTGTTTTTTTTTTTTTTTATTTTATTTTTTTCATTTTATTTCTTTTTATATATATTTTGAAATTCTTATTTTAAAGTTAGATAATAAGCCAATTTCTGAAGAAGAATTCACAGAAATTCAACCTGACCCAAAAGTTAAAGCCGTTATGTTCGGTTTTGATGTTAATATTAATTACAGAAAGTTTGCTAGAGCTTTTACTTATTTAAATTCTAATCCAGACTGTTTATTCTTAGCTACTAATACTGATATGACTTATCCAACTAAATATTTATTATTCCCAGGTAATTAATATATATATATATAATTAATTAAATAATTATTTATTTATTTACTATCAATAATAATAATAATAATAATAGTAATAATAATAATAGCAACTAATTTTTTTTTTATTAATATAATATATATTTATTTATATTTATATATTTATATATAAATATATTTTAAAATTTTCAAAAATTATATTTTCAATAATATATGCTTTATATAAATTTTTTTTATTATATATATATATAAATATTCATATAAATAATTAGGTACTGGTTCTTTGATTAACACTCTTATTGCTGGTACTAAACGTACTCCAACTATTTTAGGAAAACCAACTACCAATATGATGGACTGTATCATTCAAAAGTAATTATTATTATTATTATTATTATTATTATCATTACTATTATTATTTTATATAATAATTTTTTTTAAGGATTAGTATAATTTAAATTTATACTATATAAAATGTTTTATTATTATTATTATTATTAATTATATATAAAATGAAAAAAAAAAATTTATTTTATTGTAGGTTTAATTTAGACCGTTCAAGAACTTGTATGGTTGGTGACAGGTAAATTATTTAAAAAAATACATTATAATTTAATATTATTATAAAAAATGAAATTATTATTATTTAATATAAAAGAATATTATTAATTAATTATATATATATATTCACTTTTTTTTTTCTTTTTTTTTTTTTTTTTTTTTTAAAATAAATTTTTTTTTTAAATAGACTTATTACTGATATTGCTTTCGGTAAGAATAGTAATTTAACTACTTTACTTGTTTTAACTGGTGTTACAACTGAAGAAGCTATGAATGAAAGTAAAGATATTAAACCAGATTACTATATTTCAAGTTTAGGTGATTTACATGCTTAAATCTAAAATAACAATAAGAGAAGGAAAAAAAAAAAAGAAGTTTTTTTAATAATTAAAATTTTTAAATACAATTAAAGGAATCAATCATTCATTATATATATATATATATTTATTATATAAAATAAATAAAATAAAATAAAATAAAATAAAATAAATAAATAATAATAATAAAATAAAATTAAATAAATAATAGTAAATAAAATAAAATTAAATAATAATAAAAAAAAAGATATAAAAAACAAAAATAAAAAAGTTTTTACTAATTATTAATATTTTTTTTGTTAATCAAAATTATTACTATGAAAATCCGTTTATTTTCTATTTTTATTATTAAATATTTTTACTTCATCTATTTAGTGTTTTAAATAAAATTAAAATAAATATTATAATTTTATACAGAGATACATTAAAAACTTCTTTATTATACATTTTATAAATGATTCATTTTTATTATTATAATTAATTTTAATTTTATTTTATAATATATAAAATAATAGTTTTTGTATTTGTCCAAGGATTTTTAAATTGGAGGAAAAGAATGAGGAAAAAACAATATAGTATATTGTTTTTTCTTCTCTTTTTTCTTTCTTTCTTTCTTTCTTTTTTAAAAAAATAAGAAAGAATTTTCCTTTCTTTATTATATTTAAAATGAAATATCCACAATTCAAAGCAACACCTAAACAAACAAACAAACAAACAAACAAATTAAACAAAACAAACTAATAATAATAATAATAAAACTAAAACCAAAAAAAAAAAAACCCAAATCTCTCAATACTATTTAAATATATTTAAATTAATAATTAATAAATAAAATATTTTATCATATACTTAATCAGAATAAGCAACTATTCCATACATACATATTAATTATATTCAAAAATTCAAAAAATAATAAGAGAGCAAATATATATTATTTAAAAAAATTATATTTGCTTTCTTATTTTATTTTATTTTTTTTTGAATTTTTGAAATATCTGCTACTTTTCTTCTCTTTTAAATTTTATTTTATTTTATTTAATTTATTCCTTTTACTTTATTTTTATTTTTACTTTTTCTTCTTTTTTTCAAACTAAAATTAAAAAAATTTTATTTTAAATTACTTAAAAATATTTTATTTATTTATTCATTTATTTTTTTTTTTTTTAATATTTTTTATTTTTATTTTTATTTTTATTTTTATTTTTATTTTTTTTTTATTTTAAAGCTTTATATTATTATTATTTTTTTTTTACTTAATTTTTTTTATTTTTATTTTTATTTTTATTTTTTTTATTTTTTTTTATTTTTTTGTTATGTTTTCTATTTAATGTTATTTATAGAGAATAGATTTTTTTTTCGCGTTTAAGTTTAGTAACCGACGTAACCTTCTGGCATTGGGAATTGAACACCAGTATCAATGTAATAGAAATCAAACATTTCAAAGTTTGGATCTCCCCAATCTTTAATAGCACCATTGGCAGTAAGAGTGTTGAAAGCACTATCAGTGAAACGCATGTTCATTGGAACAGTGAATGGACCAGTACCTTGTTTGACAGTCCATGAACCATAACGTTCTTGTGGTCTAGTAGAAGAGTAATTTGGATCACGAACTAATGGTACCCAAACACCATCTTCTTGTTGTACTTCAACAGCGACAAGAGAACCCATATTGGCAACATTAACAACGGTAAGGGCAAAGTACCATGGACCAGCACCTGGACGTAACCAAACGTGAATGTTACCCTTGACTGGACATGGAACACGCTTGTAACGAATTGGAATAACACCATCAAACATAGTACCGTATGGATCGTTAGTTTGTAAACGAGACATAGCAATATCTGATAAATCGACGTGCCAGCTACCTTCTGGAATTGGACAACCATATTTGAAGTCAATTTCATTACAGTGATCAACACCAGAACCACAACACCACTTAGCATTAGCAGTACATGGACAGGAATCGACAACTTGTAAAAGAATGTTATCAGTCTTCGTATCTTTTGGGTAGGAAGAACCATCTGGTTGAGTTCTTTCAACTTCATAACATTCACCACAGGAAAGGTAGTTATCATAATCTCCTGGAAGAGAAGACCAGAATTGAGTGTAATAGTTACCGTTTGGAGCACAGAAGTTACCTCTTAAAGAGATGTTATCTGGATCCTTACAAAGATCTGGGTAGTTCTTACAGAACTTTTGACAAAGAGCACCAGTTTCGTTGTACTTAGTAGTACATAAACCGTATAAACCGAAACCACAAGCACCACCGTAAGTTAAACCAAAGTGAGTAGATCTGGAGTATTTCCATGGTTGATCACTAGCATCGTGAACTTCTGGCCAGATACCAGACTTACATAAGGCTGGATCAACAGAAACACAACCGCCACTACCAGCTTTACCACCACAGTCATCACAGTTTTCAGAGGATAATTGATCTTCACAGTACATAGCGACACAAACATTATCAACCATAGTCCATTTAGAACCACAACCAGCAAGACCAGTATTTTCAGCATGTGGGTATGGTGGTTGAGTGTGGGATGGTGGTAAAGTAGAGAATATACCAGATTCATATATACCTCCATCAGCAAGAGTAGTTCTAGTAACTCCCTTAGTAGTAGTTGGAGAAGTCTTAGTAGTAGTAGTAGTAACGTCACCATCACCATTACAAGTCTTCTTAATTAAACACCATTGACCATCTTCAACACCCCAATCACCATCACTATCAGAAGTGACTACGACACATCCTTGACAACATGGGTAAATACCACAGTTATCATCTTCAACAGCTTCAATAATACCACACCAGTTTCCATCTTCAATACCCCACTTTCCACTGGCATCAGCGAAAGCTACTTCTGTAGTAGTGGTACAACATGGATAACCTTGTTCAGCAGCCCAACATTCTGGATCAGATGGTGTTGTTGAAGTACATTTATCTTCGTCAATACCACACCTTTTTTATGTTTTTTTTTTTTTTTTTTAAAAAAAAAAAAAAAAATTAATAACAAATTAAAATTATATACATATATTAAAATATATTATATTATTTTTAAATTTACGTTTAATTTTTTTCATAAAATTTTTTAAATATATATATATTTTTAAACTATAATAATATAAAATTATTTACCATTGACCGTCTTCAACACCCCAATTACCACTTTCATCTGTTAAAACGATATTACATGATTTGCAGCATTCATAACCATCTTGACAACCAGCGTATACGCTAGCAACTAATAAAGAAAGACCTATGGCCTGAATAGATTTCATTTTGTTTATCTTTTTCTTTTTTTTTTTTTTTTTTTATATTTTTTATTATTTATATTATATATATAATAAAAATTAGTTTTTTTCTTTTTCTTTTTCTTTATTTTTTTTTTCTTTTTTTTTTTATAAAAAATTATATATTATTTTTTAACATTTACTTTTATAATTATAAAAACAATTAAAATACGTGACCAGACGTTTTTTCTATTATTATTATTATTAAAATAAAATATATATAAAAAATATTTTTAATTGATTAATATTATTTCTTAATAATTTAAATAGTAATTTATTGACCAAATTATAAAAACAATATATATATTATTTATTAATTTATTTATTTATTTATTTAATATATATTTCATTTGAATATTTTTCATCTAATTGTTTATTATAATAATACAATACAATTAAAATATAAAAGTTGCGAAATATCTTTTATATAAAAACAAGTATATAAAATACTTTATATTATAATCTTTTTTTTTTTTTATTTTTATTTAAAAAGATTACTGAAGTAAAAAAAAAAATTCTGAAACTGCTCTTTATATATATTATATTTTAATTTTTCAACGTATAATATATTATCTTTTAATTGGTCAATATAATTTTATATATTATTTATATTAAATTTAATATATTATTTAAATTTTATATATTATTAATTAGGTCTACAAACTTTTTTATTTAATATTTTTGGTTTATATTTTTTCTTATTTTTTTATTATTATTATTTTTCTTTTACTTTTGATAAAAAGCTAGCTTTTTTCTTTTTATTATTTTTTTCAATTTTTTTCTTTTTTTCTTTTATATATATATAAAATAAAAGTTTTTAATTTACATATATATACTTAAATTTTATTATTTATATTATTTAATAATAAAATTCCTTTTATATTGAATAAAAGAAAAAAAAAAAATAAAATAGAAATTTTTAATTATAATAAAATTAAAAATAAAAAAATTATTTATAAAATTAAAAAAAAAAAAAAAAGGAAAAAAATAAAGAAAATAATTTCATATTTATAAGAAATTGAAACCTAAAAAACTAAATAAGAATACAAGGAATAAACTTTAATTAATAGAAATTTATATTAAAAAATAAATCACAAAAAAAATTTTTTTCTTTTTTCTTTTAATTTATAAATTTTTTATATTTAAAGTTGAATGTATTCTATATAGAAAGTAGAATGTAATTTTTTTTTCTATTGTTATTAATATTACTAATATATATAATATAATATAATATAATAATATAATTGAAATTAATATATAATAGTAAATAGAATCATTACTATAATATTTATATAATAATTACTATAACAATGATATAATAAAATAAATAAATTAAAATTAATAAATATTAATCATATATTATAATATTAATTATAAAATAAAAAAAATATAGGATGTAAGAATAATCGAATAAATACAATTAAATTAATTTTTTAATATAATAATTACAAACACATATGCTTTTTTAATATAATATTAAAAAGTATAAATAGGAAGACAAAAAAAAGATATGATATTGTGTAGGATATTAAATATTGTATTATAAATAAAGTTTATATCTATAAACCACAAAAAAAAATTTTTTTATTATTCGTTTGTTTTTATCATCAACTTGGAAAGTTTTTTTTTTTTATAATATTATATTATAAATAAAAAAGATATTAAAAAAAAACTTTAATTATTATATTATTATTATAATAAAGTTAATTATATATAATAATATATATATAAAATTTTAATTATTTATTAGAATATAATTTTTTATTATATTGGATATTTTGTTAAGTATTATTATATATTACAATACATTATGAATATATTACACTTTATAATAATAAATATATAAGTTTAACAAAAAAAAAAAAAAAGGAATGAAAAGAAAACTAATTGTATTTTAATATATAACTAATCATATTTTAATATATTATATAAATATAACCTTAACATATTATAAATATAATAAGAATATAAAAATTTTTTACTATTGTACAACTGTACATTTTAATATATTTGTTAATATATAATAATATACATTTAAATCCAAAGAAACATTAAATATGAATCAATTGATTTAATTTGTGTAGTATGAAAAAGGTAAAATGATTTATAAGCTAATATATTAGTTTTTTATTTTAATTAATTATTTA
>MCFG01000209.1:0-67500 GCA_002104895.1 Anaeromyces robustus | reverse complement strand
AAAAAAATTTTTTTTTATGAAATATATAAATATAATTAATTTTTAGTATTTTTTCATTACATTTTCTTTTCATAATTATTTTTGTCCAAGAAAAAAAGCAAGGAAAAAAAAAAGAATCCATACTATAATATATAAATAATTTTATGTTATTAGTTTCATTTAATTTTTCTTTTTTTTTATTATTTATGATTTTTGGTTTTGTTTTAATATTTTATTGTTTTAAATGTATTTTTAAAGAAAAACTATAACTTTTTTTTTCATTTTTCTCAATACTTTCAAGTAAATCTAAACAATACTTTATTTAATATTTATATAATATGATAATTTATTTTTTGTTCATTTATTTATATTTTAATTATAAAAAATATTGATGATTGTTAAAAAAAAAAATGGCAACAACCCAAAGATGGGAGTTGGGTGAATCATTAATAGAAAAATGTTGATGATTGTTAAAAAAAAATGACAACAACCCAAAGATGGGAGTTGGATGAATCATTAATAGAAAAATGTTGATGATTGTTAAAAAAAATGACAACAACTTAAAGATGAAAGTTGGATGAATCATATTTAATAATTTTTTTTTTTTAATTTATTATGTTTTTCTTTTTTTCTCATTTTTTTTTATATTGTCTATATTTGTGTAAAAATAATACATTATTATACATTATTTATTATTATTACTAATGTGTTAATTATTATTTTTTCAAATATTTTCATATTCATATTCAAATTAGTTACTTTTTTTTTTTCTCTTTTTTAAATATTTTAAACTGAATGATTTATATTTTTTAATTTATTATTGTAAACTATGTAAAATTGTATTTTTTTACAATGTTTAATTACAAATAAAATTTTAACAATATATTTTAACAATTTCTTGGTATTATTATATAACGATTAAAAATAAGATAAAACAAAGTGTATATAAATAAATAAGATAATAATAATAATAATTATGAACAAGATTTATATGAAAAAATTATAGACAATAGTATTCATTCATTATATATAATATATTAATATATACATTTTAAATAATAATTGTCCTAATACTTCTAATAAAAAAAAACATATATTTTAATAACACTAATAAAAGGAAATTTTTTTTTTTTTTTTTTTTTTTCCTAATTATTCCTTATGAAAAACATTTAATATATTAATTGTTACACAATTATATTTCAAAGTGAAAAAGAAGAAATAAACAAAAATTGAATAAAATGAAAAAAAAAAAAAAAAAAGTGTTTTTTTTTTATATCTAATATATATACTTTTTAAATTAGTATCATTTTTGAATGCTGTAAAGTATATTTTTTTTTTTAAAAAAATATTTTACAACCTTCAAAAGTGATTATTAATATTTATATAATTGGTATATAATTGATAATATATTATTTATTTAAAAATTTATTTAATTAGGTTATTATTTAAAATATCATTTATGAATGTTTTTCATTTGATATAATATTAGTTTATCTAAATCTTTTATTTTATTTTATTTTATTTTATTTTATATGAAACTAAAAATTTAAAAGTATGGTGAATTTGATATTGTATTAGTTTATCTAGATCTTTTATTTTATTTTACATGAAATTAAAAATTAAAAGTTTGGTGGAAATATATATTTATTCTTAAAAAAAAAAGAAAACAAGAAAAAAAGAAAAAAAGAAATAGTCCATTTAATATATATGATTATAGATATTATTGAAAAATATTTTATTTTATAAGATTTATATAAAAAATATTTTATTCTGTTACTTATAAAACAATTTCTTAAAATTTTTATTAAATATGAATAAATCGTCATTAAATAAAGAGTTAAACTCATTTCTTTTTTTTAAATGAATAATAATAATTATCCTCAAAAGAATAATGATAATTTTTATATTTAATATATTGATAATCAGAATTATCATATTTTTAAAGTTATTGTAAATTATAGATATAATATTAAGATATTGATGTATTGAACATTTACTTTTATACTTTTATATATATCTTCAAAGAGTATAATCACTATTTATAATATTTACCCTATCTTCTAAATATTTATTTTTTAATTTTAAATAAGAATGGTTAGTTTTATAAATTTTCGAGGAATGCTTTTTTTTTTAAAATATTAGGGGTTAATAAAAGCTGGCATTACGATAATTTTAAATATTATTTATTAATTCATTTTTTAACTAAAAAAATTATTTATAATAGATTTTTATATATTAATATTTCTTTCAAATAATGTTACAATTGTATCAATTAAAAAACTTCTATCAAGAATTTTTAATAATTTTGTTATCTCATAAAATAAACCCATTTAAATCAAAGTAATTAAATATATATATTATTATTAATAATAAAGAATTCATGTTTCCAAATAACTTAAATAAAATTATTTAGTATTAATTTATATTTATATAAATACTATAAAAAAAAATAAATGAATAAACATTTTTATATAATGAATCTCCAAAGTTATCTATATTATCATCATAAATTAATGAATCTATTAAATATTTAATGGATATAACTATAATATTTTGTTTATATATTAGAATTAATATCATCTTCAAATTCATATCGAGGTAATATTTTTATAAAATTCATGTTATTGATTTATTTTTTTTATTACAAAACGAAATTTAATAAGAAATATATATAATTATAATTATAGCAACAAATATTACTAAACAAAAGTCAGTTTCCATAGATACAGCAAAAGAAGCTGTATCATCAGGAACATTTATATGTGACATACACAATCCTTTATTACAATGATTAGAAGAACATTTATTGTTATTACTACATGATTGTCCATGTGTTTTATTATTTTATTATAGTATATATATGAATATATACATTGTGGTAATATTTAGCAAAATATTCATAAATAATATCACATATGTTCTATTGGTGGGTTCTTTATTAAAAAAACACAATGGTTATCATTAGATTTATTAAAAAAACATTCAGAATCCGAATTACATGTAACAAATGCTCTAACAATACCTTTAGAATGATTATATCTATAAATTTTTTTACATAATTTTCATCATTTTTTTAATTTATTATCATACGCACAAGATCTAAGAAAATATATATATATATTTATATTCACTTTCTCATCTGAAAATTCAATGTAGGGTCTAGGATCTTCATTTTCTAACATGATACAGTTACTATCTCTACAAATAATAATTCCGTACATAACTCGTTGAACTTATTCCTCCTTTTGATATAGCATTATCATTATATTTTTTATATTATTTTTTTTTTTTTTAAAATAAGAAATTATAAATTGTATTTACTAATTTATTACAAGTTTTATATAAAATTTAACATAGTTATAATATTTATAAAATGTTTTTATTTTTATTTTTTCTATTATTTTATATATACGTTAATTTTATATATACTTAATTTTATTAATAAAAAAAAATATTTAAAAATAAAATATTTAATTATATTCTATTTTACCTATTTTATATATTCTCCTGTAATATAATATTTTATAATATTACAGGAGAATATATGAAAAGGTTTAGGATAGTATAAATATAGGATAATTCTATATTTATTTTTTTATTGTAATATTTTTATTCAATTATTATTCAAAATTTTGAATAAACTATTTTTTTTTTTTTACGGCATGAATTAACGTAACATATATATTATATTTATATTATAAATATAATGGAATTATTTTTTAAATAAAATTTAATTTTAAATAAAGCAATTTATAAAATCTGAAGGAATATAAAAATCATTAATACATTTTTATCATAAGAAAAACAATAATAAAAAGAACATTCACAATCATGTTTACATACATTTGCTGAATGGGAGAAACTAGAAGTATAAATATTTCGTTTTTTTTTTTTTTTTTATTTGAATATTATTCTTTTGATTAATATCTGTAATAAATTTTTTCTTTTTTTATTACTTTTATTTTTTTTTACATTCATGTACTATATTTTTTTTACATAATGTATTGTTTTATATTCACATGTATGTATGTAAATTAAATTAATAATTTTAAATAAAAATAAACTTCCATCAAGTCTAAAAAAAAAAAAAAAAAAAAAAAATCATGTTTACATATATCATAATATGCTTTATTAGAATGTAAAAATGTACGTTGAAACATACCAAAATCTTTATGAACAAGTTAAGGATAGATCTTTATTAAAACGTAATAATTATTAATAATAAATAATTTTAATATTTTATATATACACAAAATACAATTATATATTTATTATATATAAATATATATTAATTTAAATTCATAAATATATATAAGTTATATAAATAAAATACAGTAATTCCTAATATTAAAGATATAATGAATAAATTATTTCTATATTCTATTATTAATTTAATATAATAATAAAAAAATATAATAAAATGTCCTGCAATAAAGAAACCAAATAAATAAAGAAAGTGTAATGATCCATCACTATCTGAAGGTTCTCCTACTGTTCCACAATAACTATATTCCGAATTATTAAAACATTTCTTTGACGCACATTCTTTATTTTTTTTTACATATATCACCTATTGCTTTACCACAATTCATATATGAATATTTAAATATAAAAAAATAATTATAAATATCAGTACAAAATTCACTGGGATTTTCTTTATTAAAGATACATGCACCATCGATACATTTATTAGTTAAACATTGTGAATCAGAACTACATTTATAAGAAATACGAATATTGGGTCCACCGTATATATTATATCTATAATTTTTTAACTTTAAATCATTATAAGTATAGGATTTACTAATATATCTTTTTATATTACCTTCTTTATCTGGAATTTCAATAAATTGAGGTAAATCATGACGATTTACTTCAACACAAATATCATTTTTACAATAATAACTAAGATTAAATTTATTTTTGATTTTTAATACTTCATTTTTATTTAAAATTTTACTTTTATCATAAACAGATATATAATTAGTACCACTTTTACAATCAGTAATATTTTCATAAGTATAAAGTGTAATATTATTTAATTCATAAGAATATTTAATTTGAATATTAATTATATAAGTAAAAAATACTATTAAAAAACATTTTTTTACAATCTATAAATTTATTTATTTATTATATTTAACTTCTTTTTTTTTTAATATTTTTATATTATAATTTTATATAATACTTTTATTATCAATCATTTATTATTAAAAATCATTTTAATATTATTTTTTTTTTTACTATTTTTTATATCAGAAGAAAAAAATAATTAATATTAAAATTATTTTTTATTTTATAAAAAATTATATTCCAATACATATTTTGTAAGAAATATAAATGTATTTAACATAAATTAATGTATACAAAAATAATCCATTTTTTGCTATTTCTAACAATTTATCTCTATTAATTCTGTATTTAATACTTTCGTATTATTTTCACACAATTTATAATTATTTCACAATGCTATTAATTAAATAATTAAATCATCATTTTTAAACTTACTAATTTAAAATAAACTAAATAATTTAAATAAATATTTAATACTATTAATTTACAATTTTTATCTATTATATTTTTCATTTTAAAAAATAATTTCAGAAGAAAAAAAAAAAAATAGTGTACAGTCAAAAAAATTATATTTGTATAGAAAGAATTAATTTTTATTATATTATTTAAATAACGTCCATTTATCTAATATTTATATATTAGCTATAGCCTACAAAAAAAAGATATATTTTAAATATTTTAATTTTATATATTCTCACTTCATTTCTTTTTATTAAATATTATTAAGATTTAAAATTGCTCTTTAAAAATTTATATGTACAGAAATTATAAATACACATTATATTTTTTAAAAATACATTGCCATTTATTATATTATAAATATTAAAATAAACTAATATTTATAAAATATTAGTTTATAAAATTTACTTTAAATAAATTTTATAAACTAAACTAATATTGAAATATTTATAAAAAAAAAAGAGGAAAAAATAAAACATATTAAATGAATTTTTACAAACGAAATATATATAAGCAATCACTTTAATAATATCTTTTTTTTTTTTTTTATAATGGTATATTTGATTTATATGGTATATACATTTTTTTAAATAATTTTTATTTTTTATTAATTAATTTTGATATATTATTATTGGTTAATAATTTTAAAATTTTAAATTAAAAAAAAAAAAAAAAAAAAAGATTTTAATAAAATTTTGGGGGAAAATTAAAAAATGGATTTTAATAGTATTAATAATTATAATTTTTTTATTAAAGTTTTCTTCAATTTTTTTTTAACAAATAATATGAACTATTATTTTTATCAATAATAGAATGCAGAATAGATTAACATTAAATAACATATTTTAACAAAAACAGTAACAAAAACAATCTAATAGATATTGATTTTAAATACTTTTAAGTTTTCATTAATCAAAAATAAAATGTTATTATATAGAAATTGAAAACATTTTTGTTATTTATAAAATTATATTTTATTTGTTAAAAATTTATTTAAAGTAAATAACTATTGATGAACCTTTTTTTCTTTTTTATCATTTATTCATTTGTTATGTGTTATTATAATTTTACTATATTGGGAAGTATTGATAAAGATTTATTGAAATGCATTACAAAAAAAAAAAAAAAATTATTTGGGGAAATAGAAATAGAAATAATTAAAACTTACTTAATATATAATTATTATATTAAAACAAATAGTCTTTTTTTTTTTTTTTTTTAACTTTTATTTAAATATATATATATATATATAAATATTTATATTTAAATATTTAAATATTTATTATTTTTTATCTTTTCCTTGTATTTGAACATTTATTATTTTATATTAAGAATATATAAAGATTAATTTGGGGAAACAAATATTTTTAAATATTTATAGAGTAATAATTAATAATTAATAATTAATAATTTAATAACTTTATAATATATTTTATAAAAATATATATATATATATTATATATTATTATTATTATAAAAATAATATTTTAAAGCAATTTTTATTGTTAAGTTATAAAATATTTAAATACAACTTTATTATCTACCAAATAAAATTGCACAGTAATATATATAAAAAATAATTATGTTATTACTGCAAAGCCATAATATTATAATATTTTTTATTACAGATGAATTATAATGTAGATACAGTATTTTTATTACAATATAATAAATGTAAGTTTATTAATTACCAATTATAGAAATTAAATTTAATTAAAACACTGCATGAAAACAAATAGGTTAATATATATATAATTTCAAATACAAACCTTTTAGATTATTTTTTCGTTTTTAAATTTATACATATATATTTTTTCATTCGTTTATTTATATATATAAATATTATTATTCAATTATTTATTTAAAATATTAATGATTAAAATATATAGTTATTATATAATAAAAAAACAATGAAATTGCATTAATTTCTATACATAAAAAATAGTTTTTTCTTAATATACTCCAAACTTTGAAGTAATAATTATTTATGATAGCATTATTAACAACATTTAAATATATTAATTATGTTGATAAAAAAAAAAGTAAAGTCATCTATATTAAGTAAATATTTATATTCTAGATATATAAAAAAAAAAATAATCGTATGATAATTCTAATTTTTTTTAAATACATTTAAATACATAATTTTATATATTTTGAAATGTAATCATAATATAATAATTTGAATAAATTAACTCTATTTAAAAATTAAACATTTTTTTTTTTTTTAATTTTTGAGTTCACCAAATTCATATATTAAATAATATTAATATTATGCTATAAAAATAAAAAGTGGATTACATTTATTTATTTATTAATTATTATTATTTTATTTTTAATTTTTTTTTTTTTAAAAAAAAACAATACTTTTTTATTATATTAAATTTTTATTATAAAAGAAAAACAAACAATAAACAATGTAATAAAAAAAAAGGAATAAAAATTATTAGTAAAAGAAACAAAATTTGTTATGAAAGAAAATAAATTCATTATTATTTTATTATTAAACATCTCAAAACATCTTATCAATAAAAAATAAATTTTTTTTTTCAAGTATTATTTATTATTTAGATTTAAAGATTGAGAATATGATGTAACAATTTTTTTTTTTTACAATTAATTGATAGAAAAAAATTAATTTATAAAAAAAGATAAATTTTTATTGGTAAATACTAAGATTTAATTCTTAGTATTAATAGAATATACTTTATATAGATATATTGTATAATTCATTCTTCAATAAAGAAAATTATTCAATAAAGAAAACAATTATTTTTTATTAAAGTTACTCCCATAATAACTTTTTTTTTTATTTTTATTTTCAACTTTATTATAAATTATTAAAAGATTATTAAAAGATTATTTATTATTTTTTTTTTACTTCTTATTTCAATTACAATTACTATATAGAAAATAATTTCAATGTAAATATTTTGATATAAAATTTATTTTGTATAAGATAAAACTTAAAAAAAAAAATCCAATTAAAACTAATATTAAAACTAAAATACTTAAAAGGTATTGAAATGATTATCATTCTTTTTTTTTTTTTTATTTTTTTTTAATTTTATTTTTTAAATCATGATTATATATTAATATATCATTATAAAATTAACTTTTAATATGTGAATAACATATATTATTTAATTTATGAATATATTATAAAAATAAATTGAAAAGAGAAAAACAGAAGATTTGAAAGTAATTAAAAAAAAGTTTTTTTTTTTTTGATTTATATATAATATTTAATATATAAACCAAATAGAATTCTATTTGTAATTGTAATATAATTAAATGTAAACGTTTACAATATAATAAAATGTAATTTTAATTTATTACATAATCATTTTAAAGTATTCACAGCCAAAGCCATTTTTAACCTATAAAATAAAATTAAAAAAAAAAAAAAAAACACAAAAAACAAAAAACAAAAAACAAAAAAAATGTTATTTATTTATATACTATATATACTCTATTTTTATATTCATTTTTAATGTTTTAAAAGAGTAGTAATATAGAAGTATTTTTCTTGATAATAATTGAAATATAAATTATATGATAATATAGTAAATAAATTATGTTGTAATACCTAATATAAATATAAAAAGAAACAATAATTTTGCTTATTTGATTATTTATTATTTATTTTTCAGTTATTTTTTTTTAATTTTTATTTTAAAAAAAAAAAAAAAAAAAAAAAAAAAACAGAAAATTAATTAATATATTATGAAGTATATTCGATTTTATTTAATAATATATAAAAATTATATTAAATTTTTAATAGATCAAAATAGAATTTAATATATTATTATATCTCGGTATTTATAAATATTTATAATGGATAATACATTGCATAATATATTATTTAATATAATAATTTATATTATTTAATTTAATCATTAATTTTCTCTTAATAATAATTAAAAATAATTTTTTTTTATATAAAGGCAAATATTAATAAAATAATAATAAATATTAAAAGTTATTTCTAACTTTTAATTAAATGATTATTTTATTATTTATTACTTATCATACTATATTTAAGTTAATAAGAGTAATATAGTCATTAATAATGATTTCTAATTGATACATAAAAAACCCAAAAAAATATATAAAAAAATTTAAATATTTACTTTAAATAGTTTTAATTAATTCTTCACTCTAAAAAAAAAAAAAAAAAACAGCCAATTTTGTAACTTTATTTCACTAAATAAAAATTATTATTCAATATTATTCAATATATTTAATCAATTTATATGAATACTATTAATAATTAATATAATATTCTAATTTAATACATTTAAATTGATTTGTACAAAAAAAAGAAAAAAGAAAGAAAAAAAAACAAAGTTTTTATTTATTTAATTCTATTTAATTATTTTATTTTATTTTTATTTATTTATTTATTTAAGACTAAGACTATAAAATAGAATAGTAAATATATTAAAAGAGTTTATTTAAAATATGTGTTTAAATAGATTTATATAATTAAAAAATATAACAATTCAATTCAATTCAATTCAAAATTCAATACTATTCTAATTAATATAATCAATTTAAAAAAAAAGTTTTTAAAAAAAGAGTAATTTTCATTTTTTTTTTTGATTAATAAATAATAAATAGTTAATAATGTAATAATTAATAATAGAATAAATAAATAGATAATTGAATAAATAAATAAATAAATAAATAAATAATAATAATAATATAATGAGTAAAATAAGTTGATTATTTTATGTTCTATTCTATACGATTATATGGGAAGATGGAAAGTATAATAAAAATAAAATAAAATAAAATAAAATAAAAAAACTGTATAATAAGGAAATAAAAGATTATAATGTTAATCATAAAGAGATAAAAGATTATAATGTTAATAATAATAAAAAAATAAAAGATTATATAGTAAATTTATATATTAATTATATGAATAATTCTTATGTAATAATGATTTATTATGATTATTATTATTTTATTAGTTGTTTTTTATTATTACATTTTTTTTTAAAATGTTTTAAAATTTTATTATTTTTAATAGTAATATTAATGTATAATGATTGTGTTATACTTTTTATTTGTACTTTTTATTTTTAATATATTTTATTTATATTGATTAATATATATAAAATATTTAATTCTATTGAATTACTATAGAATGTTTATATAAAAAAAAATATAAAAAAATTTTTTTTTTTATTTAAATAAAAATACAAAACTGCAAGGAAAAAAAAGGTATAAAAAGATGAGAATTTTCTTTATTCGAAAAAATTTCCTCAGTTTTTTTCATTAGTTTGGAATAAAAACTCAAATTCATAAGAACTTAAAAAAAAATAACAACTCAAACTTTCAAAATAAATAAAAAATATTAAATATAAAATTAAAAATATGTAAATAAATTTTTGGAACTTATTTATTTACAGTTTAAAGTTGAATGAAAAAAAAGCTATTAATGTGTAAGAAACTAAAAAAAACAAAGGAAAATAAGATGCAAACTGAATAAAAAAGGAAAAATGAGACCAATAGAAATATAAAACTTGTAGGTTGATACCTTTTAAGAATTTATTATCATTGAAATATTATGAAAAATGGTTAGTATTAATAATAATATATTAATAATATACATGATATATAATAACTTATATATTAGGTATATTAAATAATAATAAATATTTTTAATGAATATATAATATGAATATTAATATAATATATATTATTGCTATTATTATTTAATATTTTAACCATTTTCTAGGAAAACCTTAAAAGAAATGGAATTTTTGCTCATTAATTTTTTTTAGCTAAATTATATACCTACTTGATGATCAAGTAACAAAAAAATAATACATAAAATAGCAGACAAAAAATTCAAATGTTATAAAATTAATAATAAGAGAGTATATCTATATTTCTAATAATGGAATATAATATACTGGATAAAAAAATTTCTTCATAAATCTTATGAACCGAATTAAAATAGTTTTTAAAAAAAAATTCAATATTTAATGTGAGTTTTTTTTTTAATAACTAAAGAAGAACAAAAAATACAAAATTTTAAATAAAATTGAACTTAAAAAAAAAAAAAATAATCTTATAAAAAACGATATTTTGATATTTTATATATATATTGGTGTTTTTATTTTTTATTATTATTTATTAGTATGTGTATATAATAATTGTTGATATATTTAGTTACATTTTATGATATTTGAATATTAAAAGATTTATTAAAATTGTATATATGTATTTGTTACTCAAATTAGTGTAAAAAACCTTTTTTTTTTTTTTTTTTTAATTTGAATAACTGGTATATAAGAAATCCTATAATACTGCCTCTATTAGTACAAATACATTAAACTACTATTATTATTAATATTATTATAGTAATAACTCATTTTTCAATATTTCGATGAAATTATTTCATCTTGGTAACCGTAGGAAAACTTTTGAATTTTTCTTTCGTTTAATCTAGAATTTTCTGAATATCGCAAAGGTTTCAGGTGGATATTTTAGGGAAAGATGTGGATATATAAAATTGATCTAGCAACCCTAGATCAATTTTATATATAATGAATTTTAAAAAAAATTTCTTTTTATTAAAAAAAAAAAAATTATATTAAATATTTAATTATTATTATTAATGTTAAATTATTATATTAAATATTTATGTTTTTTTTTTTTTTTTTTTTTTTTTTTTTTTTTTATTTATCATATATTTGTAATAAAAATAAAATAGAAATGTTTTTTTTTCTTTTTTTAAAATTTCATTAAAATTGACTTTATGAAATTCAATAATTTTTTTCATTAACATTGTTTAATAAAAAAGGAAAAAGGAGAAAAAGGGAACGAATAAATATATTCTAATAATACAATAAGAATAGAATTATAATAATATTATTAATATATAATTTATTTTTTTTTATTATTAATGAATTAAAATTTGAAATCTAAATTTCATGACTATTTATTATTTTTTTTCTTAAATTTTTATATCTTCATTTTTTTAAAAAATTATACCATTTAAGAGAAAAAATATATCTATTTAATACGTAAATTGGAAATTATCAATAAATATATGCTAATTTAAATTAAAAAAGAAATTTAAAAAAAGAATTACATTTAAATAATATTTGTCTTAATTTTTGAAATTTTAATTTTATTTAATCCTATTTAATAATATTATGATTTTATATATTTAAGAAAAATTTCAAATTCTTTTTATCTATTTTTTTTTTATATACATACAAAACATTTTTTTTTTTTTGAAATTTAATTTTTTAAAATGGAAAACCCATCTTCAAATAATACTTTAAATTTTCCTTTGAATCAGAATTTAAATAATTCCATTGCTTTTAATAGTACCAATATTTTAGATAATGTTATTAGTGAAGCTTTATATAATTATAAAAATGATAATTTAGATAAAAGAAGAATGGTAAATAATTATTATTATCCTTATTTTTTTTTTTAATTTCAATTGAATATTTAATTGAGAAAAAAGAAATTTTAATAATTATTTAATGTTTCTTCTTTTTTTTATAATTTTAGTATTGATAAAATTTGAATTAACATGAATTTTATTTTATTTTATTATTATTTTTTTAATTTTTATTTGTTAAATGAAATTTCTATTATTTCATATCTTTATATATAATAAATATTTTAAAATATTTAAAAGTCATTTTTGACATTGGTTCGAGAATATAATAATTTATCTAAAGATGAAAAATTGTCACTAGCAGATGACGTTCCAACATTAGTATTAGAAGAATTGAATGTTCAAATTAAGGTAATTTTATTTTTTTTTTCTTGCTGTTTTTTTTTTCTTGCTGTTTTTTTTTTTTTTATATATATATATATATATCATATGTGTTATATATACATAATTATAATAAATACTAACTTTTATTTTTTAATTTTTTTTATAATATTTTTTTTTTATTATTAAAATTGAATTATATATATTATATATATTATATTAAAGGTTTATCAAATTGAATTACTTGAAAAATTATCACAGGAAATATATATAAATGCTTATTCAATATTTTCAACGATGATTATTGTATGTATTATAAAATAGAATATAAATGAAAATAATAACTTTAATAATTATTATCAAAAAATATATTGAAATGAAAAATGAAAAATAAAATATAAAAAAAAAATATAAAAAAGAGAAATGAAAAAAGAAAACTGCCAATAATAATAACAACGACAACAACAACAATAATAATAACAATAGATTTTATATAATATATTTAAATATAATATTATTTTATAATTAATATATACCATTTCTTTTTTTATAATCAGGAATAATTATTTGATATTAATTATGTATAAATATTTTTTTTTAATTTTAAAGGTTTTATTTAAGAATGATGATGAAATTTTAATAAGAAGAATATATCATTCACTTTTAAATATAATGCAGGTATATTTAAAAAGAAAAATAAAAAATAAAAATAATAATAAAAAAAGCTGTACTTTAAATAAAAATTATATTATATTAATGGACACTTTATTATATTATAATATATATATGGATATTATAATGATAACTATCAAATATATATTTGAAAAAAAAAAAGGTTAAAAAACACTGTTTAGAAAACCTTGATACCTCTATTCAATTTAAATTTTTGATTACAATTTTATATCATGCTGAACTATACAATAAATATATTACTTCTTATTGTATTCAATTATTGGGTCATTTTATGTTATTGGATGATATTCATAATATAGTGGAAAATGAAGAGAATGGTCATAAGAACGATCATAATAATCATAGTAGTAATAATAATAATAATAATAATAATTATCATAGTAGAATGGTTTCTTCAACATCTTCTTCTTCTCTAACGAGTATGAGTGATTATAAGTATAATAAAATTGATGTTAATGATAATAATAATAATGATAACGATAATGATAATACCACTAACTCGGCTACTGCTACTATCAATAATAATATAAAAGGATCAGAGAATAGTGAATCATTAGATAAAACAAATAATGTTCTATATAAAGAAAAGGAATTTTTCATTAAAAATCATTTTTCAATACGAAATATTCAAAAAATTATTGAATATTTTTTAGTAGATGAA
This sequence comes from Anaeromyces robustus, assembly GCA_002104895.1. Classification (NCBI taxonomy): domain Eukaryota; kingdom Fungi; phylum Neocallimastigomycota; class Neocallimastigomycetes; order Neocallimastigales; family Neocallimastigaceae; genus Anaeromyces; species Anaeromyces robustus. The sequence continues at coordinate 52,882 of MCFG01000209.1, read as the reverse complement.
GATGAATTAGTTAGAAAATCAGCTATTTTAACTTTAATTCATTTACATTCTAATAATATTCAACTTCATATTACTTTATATCGTCAATTAAAAAAATTATTAAAAGATACAAATGAAGATGTTAGAATTGCTGCTATGAATGCTATTTGGTAAATATAATATTATGTAATATAATATATATATTAATATACTTATATCTATTTATTTGTATAAATATTTTGGTTTATATATAATAAATAATAAAATTTATATATATATATATATATATATATATTTTTTTTTTATTATTATTAATACATATACTTCAAATTATAATAAATAATAATAGGCTTTTGGTGTCTCAAAATAGTGATTATAGAATCATTCCAGAATATGATAATTATCATGGTTTATTAGTCAATGATGCTTTTATGAAAATTTGTAATATGATTAATGATTCATCTGTAACTGTAAGAACAAAGGTAAATAATAATAATAATATTTTTAAGGAATATATATATATATTATATATTAACATTAATCATATATATTTATAATAATAATAATAATAATATAATTGATATATATTTATTAATGTTAATGTATTTATTAAATATATTATATTTAAAAAAGACATGTGCTATTTTAGGTTCATTTAAAAATGTTCATATTAATTATCTATTTCAAGCATTAACAAAAAAAATTCTTAGTAATTTTAAATATAAAAAACAAGATCAAGTTAATAATAATAATAATAATAACAATAATAACAATAATAACAACAACAACAATAATAATAATAACTCGAGAAGTGGTAATTCTAGATCATCATCAAAGGTAAAATTGAAAAGGAATACAAGAAAAATAACATAATTATGTTTTATATAATTATTATATATATTATATTCTTATAAATTTTTTTTTCTTCATTTAAATATATATAGAAAGCAAAAATGCCAGCAGGTGATTTACTTTTGGATAATGAAAAAATTTATCTTTCTGATGCTAGTGCGTGTGGTGCTTTTGTTCAAGGTTTAGAAGATGAATATCAAGAAGTTCGTAATGCTGCTTTAGGTAATTTTAAAATATAAATACATATTATAAAAAATAGATAAATAAAAACAAAACAACAAAAAAGTAACTAAAAAAAAAAAAAAATAAAAAACCAAAACGAAAACAAACAACTAAACATTAAAAACGAAAAACAAAAAAAAAAAAAAAAAATAAAAAGAAACAATTTTTTTTTATTCTTTTATATATATATATATATATATTAATTCAATAAAAATATAAATTTATTAAATATTTATTTAAAAAAAAAAATATATATTAAAATATTAATGATATTTATAAAGATTCTGTTTGTGAACATTCATTGCAATCTTTATTATTTGCACAAAAAGCTATTGTATTTTTAGTTGGTATGTATATAAATAATTAAACTTTTTTTAATATATATATATATATATATATTTTAATTTATACAATAATATAAATAATAACAATTATTTAAAATTTAATATATTTAATATTTAAGATATGTTTAATGATGAAATTTTTGAAATCCGTCTTCAAGCTATTCATATTTTACATAAAATTGCTTCAAAACATGTTATTCGTTTAAGTCAAGATCAACTTCAAAATGTTATTAGTTCATTACAAGATGCTAGTAGTATTTCACGTTTTGCTGCACATAAAATGTTAAGGTAGAAAAAAAAATGAAGGAAATTAAAAATTAATAAAGATAAGATATATAAATATTTTTAAATGAATTGTTTTATTAATTCTTTTTTTATTTTATTAAATTTTTTTTTAAAAAAAAAAAATTATTTATATAGTGCTTTATATGTTATGAATACAGAATGTGTAAAAATTTTAATTAAAGCATTAATGAATGATTTAACAATGTATAAAGAAGATCAAAAATCGGTTTATAATTGTTTTAAACATATTGGTTTAAATCATGCTGATTTTATAGGTAAATATATATATATTGTATATATGTATATTATATATTATTCTTATATAAAAAAAATATAAATATAATATATTTTAATGATAATAAATAAATAAATAAAATTTAATTATTAATTTATTTTGTATAATATTATATATATAAACAGAAAATTTAGTTCCAACACTTTTAAAAATTGAAAAACCTTTCTTACCTCAAGAACAAGTTTCAGATGATCCAATACGTAATAAATAATTTTTTTTTTTTTTTTTTTTTAGTAATAATATAATATCATATTTATTTATCATTCTTTTATTTTATTAATATAATATATATATATATGTTAAACAATTAATCATATAATTTAAATTTAAAATATATTTGTTTTATTTAGATATTGGTCATATCATCTTAATTTATAATGCTGCTTCAATTAAATCAAAAATATTTTATCAATTACCAGAATATACATTTAAGCAATACTATTATTTAAGAGATGTTTATCCTGATTGTTTCCCTATATTAACGGTTAGTAGTCATCTATCTATTTATATTTATGTTTATTTATACATAAATATATACATACATAAATATATATATATATCTATCGTTTTTTTAATATTAATAAATTATTTTTTATATAATAATAGATTCCAAAATCTATCTATCCAAATAATATTTATACTACTTCTTCTACTAAAGAAAATACAAGTAATAATAATAATAATCATATATAGACTTATATTATTATTATTATTTTTCAAATAAAATTTTTTTTAATTTTATATATAAAATTGAAATATTTTAATATTAATATAATTCAATTATCAATTTTTTTTAAAAAAAAATCTTTATAGGCACTAAATTAATTGATGATTTAATGAATAATGTTATCTTATCTACACAACATATTAAAAATTATGTTGATTCTGGAAAATATCAAAGTGCTTTAGAAATCATTGCTGATTCTAAAAATAAATTATATTATATTAGGAAAACAAAAGAATCTTTAAGTGAAAAAGTTGAATTAGTTTCTCATTATTTATCTTGTTGTAAAATAGTAATACAGGTAAAATTTATATATATTTAATAAATTTTATGATTAACTACTATAAATAATAATATATTAATACTTACTATTATTGTTATTATAATATTTATTTATTTTTAATTATTTTTTATTATTTTATTATAATTATTATTATTATTTTTTTTTTTTAGATTTTAAAAAATTTCAAAACTCAATCGTCAAATATAGAATATGCTGCTTCTTTAACTCAATTAACTTATCAAATGGAATATACCTTTATGGGAGTTCAATCATTTTTATTTCATCAATTAGAAGCTTTTAGAGTTCTTGCTCATCTTTTACTAATGTCTCATTATTTAAAATCATCAAATGGGTAAATATATATATATTTATGATAATAGTAATAATATAAAAAGAATTATAAAATTATTATTACCATATATTTCTATGTATATAAATTGATTATTTATTTTTATTTATTATTATTTTTTTATAATATAGTAAAATGAATGATGAAATCTATAATATGGCAACATCATTTATTGAAAGACTTCGAAGACTAAAAGTGTAAGTATTTATTTAATATTATTTATATATTTTTATTTTATGTATATATATATATATTTATATTTAAATTCTAATAATTATATAATTAAAAAAAAAAATTTTTTTAATCTAATTTAGATTATTAAAAGCTAATGATTATGATGTAATGAAAATTAACATATTTGATATTGAAATATTTATTGAGAATTTAATATTAAATAAATATATTGATATTATCTCCTTTTTAATGACCCTTGAAGTATGATTAATTCTTAATTATATTATTATTATTAATTAATTAATAATATATATATAGAATTTATGAATTTAGATTAATAATATTTATTATTTATTATTATAATTATTATTATTATTATTATAACTTTGCTTTTACTATTAATCATTATTATTAGAAAACTATTCCTTCATATATTTTCCCTTCATTTGCTATAACAAATAATATAAAAAGGACCAATGTAACTATTACTTCAACTGTAGATACAAAAGAAATTAAATTTGGTGCAGAAATGCCTTATCGTATTGATATTAAAGCTAAGATTATAAATGTTATTGATCCAACTAATCTTTTAATTGAAGTAATCATGCCTAATCAAGCAAAATATTTCTATAAACCTTTAATTCATCATTTTGTTCCTTCAGGACCATATAGTTATAAATTGAAATCATTTATTGTATTAGAAGAAAATGCTTGGTCAGGTAAAAATAAAAGAAAATATTAAAAAAAAAAAAAAAAAAAAAAAAAAGAATAAATATATAATATATATTCATTATAAAATATTAACATTAATTTTTCTCTTGTTATTCTTTTTTTATTTTATTTTATTTTATTATTTTATTTTTTTTTTTTAAAAAATTAAAATATTTATTATTTAATATTTAAGATTATGCTAATATTGAAATACATATAACTTATGAATTTCAACCTCAATTTGATATGGTGGATAAATATTTATTAAATTATAATGAAATTACTAGTGCAAATATTACTAATAATACTTCATGTAAAGTTAGATTTACAGAAACTCCATTAAATCTTTCAATATTTCCAGAACTTATAAAATAAAATAAAATAAAGTAAAATAAAATAAAGTAAAATAAAATAAAATAAAATAAAATAAAGTAAAATAATATAATTTTATCTTTTTATTTTATTTTTATTTTTATTTATATATTTATTTTACATTGTTAATTATCATAATTATAATATAACAATATTATATTAATAATTAAAAACTTGTAATCTTATATATTAAAATATTTATTTTTATTTATATCTTTTTTTTTTTTTTTTTTTTTTTTTATCTTAATTTATTAATTCTAATATCAATCCTTTTTTAAATATTCTATACTTTATTTTTATTGTTTCTTTTTGTCTTTACCTTTTTTTTCTTTATATAAATGAATGTAAATAAAAATAACTCTAAATTAAACTCAAATAATTGTAATAATAATGATAATAAAAAAGTTAATACTATTAAAATTAAAAAAAAAAAAAAAGAAATAATATATAAAAATATAAAAAAAAATAAAAATAATAAATAAAATATATAATACCTTAATATATATTATTATTATCATTATTATTTTCTCAATTTCTCTTAACAATTTCTCTCTTTTTATATAATAATAATAATTATTAATAAAATATTTTGATTAATTATTTAATTTTTTTTTTTTTTTGGATTTGATGTTTCATACCTCAAACAAAAACTAATTAAAAAAATTAATTTATTATAATATATATTCAAAATATAATCAATAATATATTATTTTTAATAAATTTTTTTTTTTATATTTTTAAAATTAATTTTTTATTTTTGAAAGATTAATTTTTTTTTATTAATTTTATTTAAAAAAAAAAATAAAATCATTAATTTATTTTTTTTTTCTGATGTAATTAAAGAATATTTAAATATATATATATTTCTTAATTAAAAATAAAATTTCGAAGATGCTTTTTTTATATCATTAAAAATAAAAACAATACAATAATTTATTGATTATATCCATTAAAATAAAATATAAAATCAAATTTCATTTATTATTGAATAATTTAAAAAAAGAAAAAAGAAAAAAAGAATATATTATTAAAAATTATTAATAATATACCAAATATACCATCAAAATTTTTTCTTTTTTATTTCTTTATAATAATTTAATCTATTATTTATTTATTTATTTATTAATTTTATTTAAAGTTTTAAAATATATTTTAATAAAATAAACATAACAGTAATAAATAATTTATTTTATCCAACAAAAAAAAAAATAAATTATTTTTTTGTACATATACCAATTATATTCTATTATTAGAAATCATTTTTTACATTGCTTGATTTTATTTATTTTTTACTGACTTTTTGAAAAAACAAAAAACAAAAAACAATAAACATTTTAATATCTTTTTATGAAGAAAAACTAAAATAACAGTTAATTTTTGAAGTTTTAATTCATATATAATAATTATTTATTTTATTTTATTTCATTAAACATGATTGTATCAAATGAACAAAATGCTGATAAACCTGCAACAGAAGAAACTACAAATATTATTGTACCAACTTTATTATCTTTAGCAAAAATTTGGGTAATACATCAATATATTATTATATATATTCATTTTTAAATAAAAAATATAAAAAAAAAAGAAAGGAAGTTGATGAAAAAGTATATTATATTTTTATTTTATTTATATTTTATTAATTTTTATTTTATGAAAATTAAATAAAGTTAACAGAATGGGTTGAACAAGAAAAAAAGAAAAGAATAGGTGCAAATTTATCACGATTATATTTTACATTTTCAAAGGTAATAAATAAAATATATGCATTTATATTATAAAAATAATCATAATAATTATGATTATATACATATTTTTATTATTATTATTTTTTTTTTTTGAAAAATAATTCTATAATTTAAACAATTATTATTAATATTAATTTTTAATTTATATAAGGCTTTAGAATCAGTGAAAAATAGTAAAGAAGAAGATATTAATACTATCGGAGATTTAGGAAAATTGAAAGGTATAGGGGAATTTATATTAGGTAAAATAAAGAAAAGACTATTGGAATATCAAACAAAAACAGGAAATATCATTATTGAAAATTTAGAAGAAATTAATAATAATAAAAATAAAAATAATAAAAATAATAAAACTAAGAATACAGGAAAAGAGAAAACAAAAAGAAGAGGTAAAAATATAATATGTAATTATTTTATTTATAAAAATTTATAACAATATTTATATATATTTGTTAATTTTTAATAAATATGAATTTTAAAATTTTCGATTTTGAAATTTTGAAATTTTGAAATTTTGAAATTTTGATTTTTTTTTTTTAATAATGTTAATTATATTATATTATATTATATTATATTATATTATGTTATATTATATATATTTATAATATTCAATATAAATATTATTATTTCTTAATTAATTAAAGCTAAAAAAAGAAAAGAATATATACCTGCTTATCGTTCAGGATCTTATGCTATTTTAATTACGCTTTATGAATATACTTCAAATCATTCTAAAAGTGAATTAATGTTAGAACCCTTTTTAACTAAATCTGAAATTATAAGGCATGGTCAAAAATATTGTTCTAGTTCTTTTACTGTACCATTAAATGGAACTCATTTTACAGCATGGAGTTCAATGAATGAATTAATACGTCGTGAGTTAGTTGGTAAAATGGGATCCCCTTCAAAATATTATTTAACAGATGAAGGAATTGAACTAGCAAAAAAATTAGCAGAAGTTTCTAATAAATTAAAATTAAATCCACTAAATACTAGTGAGATTTTAACTGAAGATGCTTTACCAAATGATCAAAAAAAGAATAATGATAAAAATAATAATAATAATAATAATAATAATAATAATAATAATAATAATAATAATAATAATAATAATAATAATAATAATAATAATAATAATAATAATAATAATAATAATAATAATAATAATAATAATAATAATAATAATAATAATAATAATAATAATAATAATAATAATAATAATAATAATAATAATAATAATAATAATAATAATAATAATAATAATAATAATAATAATAATAATAATAATAATAATAATAATAATAATAATAATAATAATAATAATAATAATAATAATAATAATAATAATAATAATAATAATAATAATAATAATAATAATAATAATAATAATAATAATAATAATAATAATAATAATAATAATAATAATAATAATAATAATAATAATAATAATAATAATAATAATAATAATAATAATGATGATGATGATGATGATTATAATAAAAATTTGAAGATTTTAGGTTCATTAAGTGAATTAGAAAGAAAAATTAATGATTTAAATCAAACTGATTTATTAAATAAAATAGTTAGAACTTTATCATTACTTAATCAAAATATCGAAGAAAATAATTTATTATTGAAAATTTCAGAGAAAAAGGATTTATCTTTATATAGTCATCAAAATCAAAATCAAAATCAAAATCAAAATCAAAATAATAATAATACTAATACTAATACTAATACTAATACTAATACTAATACTAATACTAATACTAATACTAATAATAATAATAATAATAATAATAATAATAATAATAATAACAACAATGATTTAATGAATGAAACAAGGAAATCAATAACCCAACTTTTACAAAATACAAAGGCTTTGAATTCTAATAATACATTTACATCTAAATCTATTGTAACAAATTCAAATAAGAAGTATTTAATTAATAATGATGATGATTTTCAAAGTTATGAAGAATTAAATTCAAGTAATCATCGTTTAAGTTATTTAAATGAAAAATATGAATATGCTCAAATTAATGGAAAATCAATGAGTTATCTTAATACCCATCATCTTACTTCTACGTCAACATCGAAATTAAATTCTAAATCATCAGCATCTTCAATTTCAAATTTAAAAAATTTAAATAATAATCTACAAAATAAACAGAGTAAAAAATCATCTATTATGTATAAAACAGTAACGAAACCGTTTTTACAACATAAAAAATCTATAGCAAAAGAGAATAATGATATTAATAATAAAAGTAAAAGTAAAAGTGAAAGTGAAAGCGTATATAAAAAAATTGGTGAGGAAAATGACCAATTAAATGAAGATACTTTTCATTATTTTTATTTGAATGATGAAGATGATTCTGTATATGATAAATCATTGGCATCTAAAAAATATGGTAAATTTAGATATATTCATTTATCTAAATATTAGTTTATATTTTATATAAACTAATATTTATATTTTATAATAATACATTATATATATATTATTTATTTTATATAATATTTTATTAATTTATTCCTTATATGTATATATTTTATATATATATTTTATATATATATTATTTCATTGTTTTATTTTATATTTAAAATAATTATTGATTTTTAATAATTTAGTAAATGATAAATGTTATTCAAAGGTTTATTATCCTAAAAAATATAAAGATCATTTATTTGTACGGCATATAACAAATAAAATGTCATTTGGAGGTTATATCATAGGTTATATGGATGATTCATATGGATTATTAATAGCACCTGGGTTTAATAATAAAAAGGAAAACTTAAATGAAATTATTGATCTACAATTAAATTCAACATCGAAAGATGATAAAATACGTAATTATTCTAATAATGAAAATAAAAATATTATGGAAGTAGATGATGTACTTAAACCAGACCGTTTGTTTATTTCTTTATCTTCTTCAAATGATAATTGGAATAATAATAATAATAATAATAATAATAATAATAATAATAATAATAATAATAATAATAATAATAATAATGATAATAATAATGATAATGATAATGATAATGATAATGATAATGATGATGATAGTTATAGAATTATTGAAGATAATGATATTTCAGTATCACCGAAATCTAACACTATTATACCTAATATTTTAAATACAACAAATCATCAAAAAAATTTAGAGGTTTTAAATAAATCTGGGACTGATTTTGAATTTACACCTTCAATACTAAAAGATTATAATAATACCGATAAAAATTATAACAATAATCATTATAATGAAGATTATGATGATAACAATAATAAAATGGATATTGATATTGATCATCTTAATAATATAAAGGAAAATAATAATACCAATATTAATAATATACCCATTATTTTGATTTCTTCTAATATTAAAAATCAAGATCAAGATCAAAATCAAAGTTTTAATAATGAAAATATCCTTTCTAATATAAATTCACCAAATAGAAAAATACTATCCCAAAATTTAATAACTTCGGATAAAAGTACTACTAATAATAAAATAATAAATACTGAAAATTATATTTTTAATAGTGAAAGGCTTTTTGAGGAAATTAGAGATTTATCCTTTTGTAGTAATTATAGTGTAATTAATGTTTCAGATCGAAGTATACATTTGAATCAATCTTTTTATAAAATGAATAATGCAAGTGAAAAGAAGGAAGAGAAAGATGAAAATGGAAATGGAAATGAAAAAGAAGAAGAGAAAATAGAAACAAATATAATTAATAATAATAAAATAAATAATAAAAGCAAAGATGAAACTGAGAATATGATGATAGATAAACACCAAACTAGTAATAATAATAATAATAATAATAATAATGATGATGATGGTGATGATGATGATGGTAGTAATAGTAAAAATATTAAAAATAATTATAATGATAATGATGACAAATCAATTTTAACCAATTCGAAATTTATTTCAAGTCCTATACTAAAACCTGAAATTATAAAAGAAATTAATAAAATTCCTACTTCATTAAATAATGAAAAGAATAATAATAATGAGAATTATAATAATAATACTAATAATAATGAGAATAGTAATGATAATGATAATAATAATAATAATAATAATAATAATGATAATAATAATAATAATAATAATAATAATAATAATAATAATAATAATAATAATAATAATAATAATAATAATAATAATAATAATAATAATAATGAAGATGATGATCGTAATACTGATATTGGTAATATTGATAATGATAAAATTAATATCGAAAAAGTTGAAGTAAAAAATGGTAATATGGATGATGATATTAGTCTTAAGAATGAAAAGAAGAATAATGAAGTTAAAAATAACGATATTAACGATAGTATTGATAATGTTAAAAATAACGATATTAACGATAGTATTGATAATGTTAAAAATGACATTGATATAAATAAAAGTACAAACAACATTGAGAATATAAATGATGATGGTAATGGTGATTATGATAATATTATTAATATAATTTTTGAAGATAATATAAAAAATGATGAACATATAAAGAATGAAATTAATAATTCAAATATTGACAGTACGAATGATATCATTGACAATAATAATAAAACTAATCTTGAGATTGATAATGATGATAAAGGTATTGATGAAGATGATTTTGAATTTTATGATTCAAGTATAATGGATAGACAATTTTTTATACAAGCAATGAAAATGATCAAGATTCATCCAATTAAAAAAAAATATACAAAAGTTATTAATTTAGATAGTAGTAGTGATGAAGAATTGGATAGTCAATCCTTAAAAAGTAAAAATAAAAGTCCAAAATTATTAGGAACAGTTGTTATAGATGAAGATTCAATTATGGAAATCGATACTACTACTACTACTACTACTACTAATAATAATAATATTGATAATATTGATAATAATAATTTAAATACTTCCGTCAAAAATATCAAAGCAAGTAATGAAATTATTAATTCTGAAAAAGAAAATAAGCAACAATTACAAGAATGGGAGAAAAAGGAAGAAAATGAATCAACAATGAAATTAAAAAATAATCATTTAAATAATATAGAAATAACAATTGACGAAAATTCACCACTAAAAGATAAAAGTTTAGAAAAAATAAACCGTCAAAATTCTTTAAACAAAAGTTTTAATGAATATTATTGTAAAGAAGATGAAAAGAAAATAGAAGAAAAAGATAATGAAATAAAAGAAAAAGAAAAAAAAGAAGAAAAACAAGTAAAAAATAAAGAATATAAAGAAAAAGAAGTAAATTATGATAATAGTGATGGTGAAGGTTTTGAATTTCTTTTAGATAGTTCCCCAATTAAAAGTAGTTATAGATCAGAATCTCATTTAAATGGTGATAATAATAATGATAATTATGATAATGATAATAATAATAAAGATAATAATAATAATGAGAATTATAATAATAATAATAATAATAATAATAATAATAATAATAATAATAATAATAATAATAATAATAATAATAATAATAATAATAATAATAATAATAATAATAATAATAATAATAATAATAATAATAATAATACTAATAATAATGAGAATAATAATAAAAATATTTATTGTAATTATTTTAATGAAGATTTTACAATTCAAATAAAAGGAAAGGAATATGATGAAAATAATGAAAATAATGATCAACAAGAAAAAGAAAAAGAAAGTGAAGAAGGATGCCGAAGGAAAACAATTTTAAATAATAATGAAATAAATAATCATAATAATGAATTAAATAATCATAATGATGATGATAATGACAATAATGATAATGAAAATAAAATAAATATTTATGATAATAACAATAATGATAATAAAAATAAAATAAATATTTATGATGATAATAACAATAATGATAATAAAAATAAAATAAATATTTATGATGATAATGACAATAATGATAATGAAAATAAAACAAATATTAATGATGATAATAACAATATTGGTAATGAAAATAAAATAAATATTTATGATGATAATAAAAATAATGACAATGAGAATAAAATAAATATTTATGATGATAGTAACAATAGTGATAATGAAAATAAAATAAATATTTATGATGATGATATAAGTAATAATTATCATTATGACAATCATCAGATTATTTCTAATAATGACAGCGATAAAATATATGAATTTTTAGGAAATAAAGAAAATAAAAGGAAAAAGTTTGTTGAGGAATTTAATAATAAATATAATAATAATTTTGATTCTAGTTCTGATTCAGATGATTTTGAAGCTTTACCATTCCTAAAGAAAAGAAAAACTAGTAGTAATTTTATTTCATTAGATGATAGTGAAAATAAAAAGAAGGAAAATGAAAAACAAAAATTAATATTAAAAAGTCCGTTTAAAACAATTATAAGAAACGAGATATTAGTAGATAATAAAAAAATGGTAACTGAAATAGATAATATAATAGAAGATATTTCTCTGGATATGGATGAAAAACAAAATAATAATAATAATAATAATAATAATAATAATAATAATAATAATAATAATAATAATAATAATAATAATAATAATAATAATAATAATAATAATAATAATAATAATAATAATAATAATAATATAGATATAGATAATAATAATGACTATAATACTAACACTAACATTAATACTAATATTAATAATAATAATAATAATAATAATAATAATAATAATAATAATAATGATGATGATGATGATAAATATGATTATGGATATAATGATGATAATAATAATGATAATGATAATGATAATGAAAATGATAATGATAATAATAATAATAATAATAAAAATGATAATGATAATGATAATGATGATATTAATATTGATATAACAGAAGATGATGATAATAAAAGTTATAGTAATAATGATAATAATAATGATGATGTAGATGATAATGAATATGATCATAATAGCAATATTGTTTATGATTATAATGATTATGATTATAATTTTGATTATAATTGTAATTTCGATTGTGATATTGATTATGATAATTGTTATTCAGAAAATTTAAAAAGTGAATTTTATTGTGATAATAAAAATAATGTTCATTTAATTGAAAATGAAAGTGGTACTGAAGATATTCAATTATCTATTGATGAAAATGAATTTGAAGATGATATTAATAGTATTAATAATATTAATGATATAAATAATGATTTAAATAATGGCTTTAATGATTATAGTACACCTAATAAATTTATAAATGAAGATAATAATAATATAGAAATCATATCATCATCTTATAATAACAATAATGAAATAAAATCACCTCCTTCAACATTACCATCACCATTAACTTTAATATTATCTAATAATAATGGCAATAATAATAATGGCAATAATAATAATGGCAATAATAATAATAATAATAATAATAATAATAATAATAATAATAATAATAATAATAATAATAATAATAATAATAATAATAATAATAATAATAATAATAATAATAATAATAATAATAATAATAATAATAATGATAATGATAATGATAATGATAATAAAGAAAATAATAGTAATACTAAAAATGAAGAAGATGCTTTATTAATTCAAAAAGAAGAAGAAGAGATTTTAAAAAGATATGAATCCATTAAAAATAAAAATAAAGAAGAAATTAAAAATCTTTATATACCTTCTATTAATCAAAGAATTGTTTTACAACCGAATGAATATGAAATTATTTTATTATTAGATAACCGTGAAATTTCAACAAAAACTGATCGAACTTATATTCAAAAAAATTTAGCTTCACGTGGTATTAATTGTGATACAAGACCTTTAGTATTAGGTGATGTTACTTGGATAGCAAAGGAAAAAAAATCAAATGGAATAGAAATTATTTTAGATCATATAATTGAACGTAAAAGATTAGATGATTTAATTAGTAGTATTAAAGACGGACGTTTCAGAGAGCAAAAAGTAAAAAAAAAAAAAAAAAAAATATATATATATATATATAATTATTTTTTTTTAAATGATAAATATATATTTATTTAATTTTTTATAGATATTATTTTTTTTATAATCATAAATTAACATGATTATTATTATTTTTTAATATTATATATAATAGAATCGTCTTAAAAATTGTGGATTAAATGATGTTATCTATTTAGTAGAAGGAACTAAAACAAAACAATCAGAAATGTTTGGTATAAATCGAATTATGAGTGCTTTATGTAGTACTCAAATTTATAATCATTTTTTTATAAAACGTACTTCAAATATTGAAGAAACAATGAATTATTTTTCAATAATTACAAAATCTTTAATCAAGAAATATAAGGTAATAAATGAATAAATAAAAAAAAAATAGATAAAAAAAAAAAATAAATAAAATATATACTTTAATTTTTATATTGTATAACATATTGTTTTTAATAATAATTATTAAATTATTTTTATATAACATATTGTTTATAATAATAATATTATTAATAATAAAATAGAATAAACCATTATATGCCTATTCATTTAAAAGAAATACCCTTAAGGAATTACCTGTTGTACGAAATATTGTTAATAAAAGAGATCAATGTTATTATCATTTAACTTATGATTATTTTTCATCTATTAATAGTAAAGCTGAAGCTTTAACTATATCAAATATTTGGGCGACTTGGTTAAAATGTGTTCGTGGTATTAGTTCGGATAAAGCTAATACTATTATTTATAAATATCCTACTTTTGCATTGTAAGTTTTTTATTAAATTTTTTTTTCATTTTTTTTTTTTTTTTTTATTTTTTATTTTTTTATTAATACATATTTATTATCTTAACAACATTGCTTTTATTAAATATTATATATATATGACAATTTTTTTTTTTTTTTTTTTTTTTTTGTATTAACAATGCTATTAATGCTATTATTGTTTTTATATATTTTTATTATTATTATTATAATAGATTTATGAAATCTTTTAAAAAATGTAAAAATGAAAAAGAAATAGAAAAGTTCTTTAGTGATATGGTAACTGAAAATTTACCAAAAAGAAAGAAAATTACTAAAGAAATGGCAAAGAAACTTTACAAGCTTTATTGTTCAGAAAATTACTAGATTTTTACTATTATATATATAATTTAAAATTTTTAGATATTATTGTAAATGCTAATAATAATAAAGAAAAAGATAATAATCAATGAATAAATAAATATATGAAATTAATTACTATTTATTCTTTATACCTTCCTATGTTGCACAACATTTTGTTTTTATAAATAGATATAAATTATTAATATAAGAATAAATAATGAAGATAACAATAAATAAATATTAATATATTTACTAATAAACTAATTTACTTAACATTTGATTATTTGTTTAATTATATATTTTTAAATTTATTATGTTCATTTTACCTAACTTTTTTAATATAACTATATTTATACACAAAAAAAAAATTTATTTATTTATTTATTATCTATTCATTCATTAAATTATATCTACAATCATTATTCCATTTTTTTGTACAGAATAATAATAATTAAAGTTTCATTTAATTAATTATTATATTTACTATATATGGTAATTCTATGATATATAATTACAAAAATTTTTCTTTTAATTCTTTTTAAATAAAATAGAAAAACTTTAAAGAGTTTATTTTGATAAATGCTTTTAACTTTTTTGTTGTTTTTTTTTTTTTTAACTTTCTTTTATAATAAAATTTATAAAATTATAATTTGATATTGATTATTTTATTTGTTAAAAAAATGTTATTAAATATTTAATCATCAATAATTTATTTTGAAAAAAAAAAAATTTTTTTTTTTAAAAAATATATTGTTGGTTAAATTTTAAAAAAACTCGTAAAAATTTTTTTTTTTTACATAGATAAATATATAAATAGAAGAAAAAATAATTTTTTTAAGATATAAAATAAAATAATAATCAGGAGAAATAAAGAAAGAATACTAATATATATAAATTAGGAATATTAATAGATATAAAGAAAAAAGGAAAAGATAAGAAAAAGATATATTAACAAAAAAAATATTATAACACAATATAAAAAAAATAATATAAAATGAAATTTCTATATTTGGTTCTTCTTTTACCATTTGTTGTAAGTACTCAACCACAACAATTTATATCATTAAATGATGTCAGTAAATTCCCTACTTATGATTCTTCAAAATTAAAATATTGCCAAGCTGGTAAACCCTCTGTTAATAATTATAAAGAAATTGTAAATGTTTTTTTTTTTTTTTTTTTTTTTTTTTGTATTTATTAAATAATATAATAATATGTAAATAACATATTAATATATATTCAAAATTTTATCATATATTATAGGAAGGATACACATTACAATCAGTTCAAATAGTTACACGTCATGGTGATAGAACACCTTTAACACTTGTAAATGATAATGAAGAAAATGTTTGGCAGTGTAAAGCTCCAAAAGAATATGTTTCAATAAATGAACCTTATGGTGCTTTAACTTATTTAAAATTCATTGACACTGCTGCTAATCCTGATTATAGTAATCCATTTATTAGAAAATCATTTTGGAAAGGAACTTGTGTAATTATATAAATATATATATATAATTATTTATTTGTTTATTTATATATGAATAAATATATATTTTCATTTCATTTTATTTTATTTTCTTTGTTTTTCGTTATTTCTATCATTTATATATATATTTTTTTTCAAATTATATAAATTTTCTATTAATATTAATATTATTTTTTCTTTTATTTATTTATATATATTATATTTATACATATTATATTAAATATAAAAAAAAAATTATTATGCTAATAACACATTATATAAAAATCATATGTAATATACATATATTAAATAATATTAAATAAAAATTCAACTATAATATAAAATATAAAAATATATTTATTTATAAAAAAAAATAGTTCCCTGGTCAACTTACTCAAAGAGGTAGTGAACAACATGTTGAGTTAGGAAAAGCATTAAAGGAAATATATGTTGATAAACTAAAATTTATTGATGAAAAATCTTTATCAGATTTATATGTGAGAAGTACTAATGTCTTGTAAGTTTAATAAAAATATAATAAAATAAAATAAAATAAAAAATAAAAGACTAATAAAAAATATACTAAATATAATTTATAATAATAATAATAATTTTGTTTTTGTTTCTATATTTATTATATGTAATACTCCTATCTCATACCAAAAAATAAAAAAAAATAAAATAAACAATATAATTAATATAAATAAAACAAATGAAATAAAATAAATAATGAAATAATAATAATAATAATAATAATAATAATAAATTAATAAAAAAATAAAAAATAAAAAAATAAATAAAAAATTTAATAGGAGAACTCAGTTATCTGTACAAAGTTTATTAAGTGGATTTATGCCAAATCGTACTGAAGCTATACCAATTCATACTTTACCACATGAAATTGAAACTACTTTTCCAAATCAAAATGCTTGTCCGGTATTAAAAAAGTTGAATCAAAAAATAAAAAATGAAGAAAATTGGAAAAATTATATTAAAAAAAATACTGAATTGAAAAAGAAATTAGATACTTATATGAGTTATCCTTTAAATGATGATAATTATGGATTCCAAAAGTAATATATAATAATAATAATAATAATAATAAAAATAAATAAATTAAAATAAAATAAATCAAAAGAAAAATAAATAAATAAATAAATAAATAATTAAATAATGTTATAATATATATACAATTAGATATTTATTTATTTACTTATTTATTTATTTATTTATTTATTTATTTTTTATTTCATGTTTATTAAAAAAATACCAAAAAAAAAAAATAAATAAATAAATAAATATTTTTATATTTTTTATTAGGTATGTTGATGTCTTTTTAGCTAGAGCTTGTCATAATATGAAATTACCATGTGTTGAAGAAAATTGTAAATATACTACAGAAATGTTACAACAAATTAACGATAACGCTGATTTTGAATATGGATATATATTTTCTAAAGCAGAACATAGTAAAAAGTATCTTACTGTAGGTATTGGTTATTTCTTAAGAGAAATTATAAATAATATGGGTAGTACAGTAGGCAGTAAACATGATAGAGATTTATCAAAAACTCCAAGTTTTTACATTTTTTCGGCTCACGATAATTCTGTTGCTCCAATTATGGGTGCTTTAGGTGTAGAACCAATGGAATGGCCACCTTATGCTTCTAATCTTATTTTTGAACTTTGGAAAGATAATGATAGTAATATTGATAGTGTTAATTTCAATGATTATGTTGTTAGAGTAATATATAATGGTGAAGTTATTAAAACAAATTGGTGTGATTTTAATCAATGTCCATTATCTTCTTTATATTATAAATTTAAAGAATACTTCCCATCCATTGATGCTTGCTTTGAATATATTAATTAATTAATTAATTAGTGAACTAAAATATTTTATTATTTATATTTACCTTTGAATATGTTTTTTTAATATTTTTATTATATCTTAGCAAATAATATATTATAAAATATATAAAAAAAATTAAAGTATATAAAATAATATTTTTATTTATTATATATATATATATAAAATAATTAGAAATAAAAAATTTTATATTATTATAACACTACATAATAAATCATTTAATAACTATAATAATAATAATAAAATGAATAAAAATTAAAATATAAAATTATTTGTTATTTAAAATTAATATATTTATATATATATAAAACTGTAATTATTTATTTTCTATTTTTGTAAAACATTTTATAACAGTATTTTTTTAATATAATTTATATATTATTAATGTAATACAAGAACAATATGTTTTATCGAAATTTTTAGTTGTTTTTTTATGATATATAAAACTTAATTTTTATTATAATTTTTCTGAGTTTTAAACCAATTGAAATACCATCCATGTTTATAATTTTATTTAAAGTTTTTTTTTTATTATTATTTTTTATCGATCTTCTTTTTTTTTTTTTTTCTATAATAAAATAAGTTTATTACCAAAAATAATATTTCGCAGCATATTAAAATTATTATTTTTTTTAATTATAATAATACTTTTAATCTTTTCTTATTTGTAAATAATATATTTTGTTTGTAATTAATAATTAAATTAATAAAATAATATAATAAAACTATTAATAATTAAACATACCTTTATAAATTATAGATTCAAATATTTTTTTACAATAAAAAAAAAATAATTTAATAAAATGACTACAAGTATTCGTCAAATAAATAATAATAATAATAATAATACTGATGAATTTTATGCTTATGAATCTATCTTAAATAATTCGAATCTTTGTAGAACAAATGATATTCATCCTGAGAATATTACAACAACTACTTCAGATAATAATGTTATATATGAAGGAATAAAATATTTAAAAGAATCACTTATAACACCAATTAGTTATGAAACATCATCTTCAGATGAAATTAATACAGAAGTTATAAATAATATAAAGGAAGATATTAAAAAAGAATTTGCAATTTCGAATATATCTGATATACCATCTGATGAAAATCTTGAAGGAAATATTACTAAAATATATCAAAACTCTATATATAATGTAATCAGTACTACTACTACTTCGTATGATACATCTTCTAAAACATATGATACTGATGATAAAAATATGATCAATACTAAAAATAATAATAATAATAATAATACTAATACTAATAATAATAATAATAATGTCATCAATAATAATAACACTAATAATAATAATAATAATAATATTCAAAATAATAATAATAATATACCAGGAATTAGGAATTATATGATGAAAATTAATGATAATAATAATAATAATATACCAGGGATTAGGAATTATACCATGAAAATTAATGATAATAAAAAAACATTTACCAAGGAAATTAATAATATTAAAGATTCAAATTCTGAAGTTTCAATAATTTGTTCAGATGATTCATCATCACAAGTAAATAATACTAATCCCAAAACTCAAACCTATACTTCAAATACCGATTATTATTATTATGATGATATACCTACTAATAAATTAATATCAAAATCAGGTGTATCAAATGATGTAACCTCTTCTTCATCTTCTTCCTCTCCAACGTCATTGTCATCTTTAAATAATCAAGAAAATAATAATATTTCTCAACCTATATCAACCTACAATAATAATAATCAACCATCAGTGTTAAACAATAATAATAACAATAATAACTACAATTATAATAGAAATCATTATAAACACAATGATGCTAATATTAATACTAATAATAATAATAATAATTATAATAAAAATAAGGATAATAATAATAATAATAGAAATTATCAAAATTATGATTATAAGGATTATAATGATTATAATAATAATATTAAAAGTGATAATTATTCAAATATAAATCTTCCAATTCAATTTCAATCACCTCACAAAATAAATAATATAAATTATAAAAGCAATTATAAAAACTACAATGAAGATTTATATTTGAATAAGAATATCAGTAATAATAATAATAATTATAATAATAATAATAATAATAATAAAAGTAATAATAATAATAATGATAAAAATAATAATAAAAATAATAAGAGATTCAATATAAATAATAAAAATAGCAACAATAACAACAACAACAACAATAATAATAATAATAAAAATTCATCCACTGTTAAACATTCCATTATTTATCAACAATATTATAAAAATATATTATCACCTCCACCTTCTTCTTCTTCAACAGAATCTCCTTCATCATCACCAAGATCATCATCACCAAGATCATCATCACCAAAATCATCATCAAATAATATTACTATAAGATTTTCAGAAGAAGTTAAAAAAAATGATTTAAAAAGATATCAAAAAATGAGAAAAAATGCTTTTAAAGAATTAAATTTACAACAAAAAAAATTAGATATAATGTTAAAAGAAAAACAAAATCGTCTTATGAAAGAAATAAATAAAATGTTTGATGTCGACAATGATCATATAGAATATAATTTAAGTAAAATATTTAGTAAGTAATCTTTATAATTTAATGATTTTTGATTTTTTTTTTCTTTTTTTGATTTTATTTGTTTCTTGGTTTTGTTGTTTTAATAATTGTTATTATTCTTTCAATATATATATATATATAAATATCATATTAAAAAAAAAAGGTAATGCCAGTTCAAATTCATCAGTAACTCATGAACATAAAATAAAACATTCAAAAAATTCGAATAAAAGAAAAGGTTAATAATAAAAGTTATATCTTACAATAATAATAATAATATATTAATCTATTAATAATAATATTAATTATATAATAATATATATCTCTATTTATATATATATATATATTTGTTTATTTTGCAAAAAAATAGATGATAAGAAAATAAATAAAGTAAAATATGAAATAATACAATATACAAATAATAATAATGATAAAGATAAAGATAAGGACAAGGATAAAAAGAATAATAAAAAATTAATAAATAAAAGTAAAGATATTAATGAGTCAATAAAAGATGATCAATCGTCTTCTCCTTCAATAACAATAATAAATAATTCAAGTAAATATTAGCATATTAATATATAATCTTCTTTATGTATATATATATTGTATATTATTTTTGTTACTAAAAAATATTAAATATATATTATTTTATTATACATTTTAAAAATAAAAAAAAAAAATTTTTTTATATTCGTATAACTTTTAAAAAAGAATATAAATTAAAACTTAGTAAAAAGGATGATAACGATAATATCGATAAAATTTTTACCATTAAAAAAAATATACTTAATACTAATACTAATAATGTTAATAACAATGATAATAATAATAATAATTGTAATAATAATGGTAATAACAATAATTATTCAATATCTGAAGTTGATTCTCAAATGTTAATGGATTTAATAACAGAAAAAGATACAATTAATAATAATAAGGATGATAAGAATGATAAAAATAAAATAGAAGTAAGTAATAAATCTAAAAAAATAGATGAAGAATTAAAGAAATTGGATTCAAAAAATAATATTCCTCATCTACATAAACGATCTAAATCCCATACTCATTCTCATATTCATAATACTCAAGATCATATTAAAAAATTAAAAACATCATTATTAAGACATTCTAATTATGATTATTATAACTATCGTTTATATTTATTAAATAAAAGTAAAAATCAATTAAAAAAACAATTAATGAAATATAAATTACTAAATCCTATATTATCACATTCAGCAAATTCTCATAATAGGAAAATACCACATATTTATGGACGTTCAGGATGTCATATATCCTATTATAATAATTGTTGTTTAAATAACAGAAAAAAAGAATATAAAGAATCTCCTATAAAAGCAAAAAGTAAAGAAAGAAAAAGTAAGTAAATAATATTTAAAATAATTTTGTTTTATTTCTTTCATTTTGTCATATGATAATTTTCAAAAATAGTAATAATTTTTTTCTTTTTTAATTTTTTATAATAATAACAATAACAACAACAACAACAACAACAATATATATATATATATATATATATATATATTTATACAATAAATGTTTAAAAATGGAAAATAATAACAAAATAAGTTGAATATTCTCAACCTAAATATGACTATAATAATCATGTACAAAGTTCATTAACAAATAATAAAATAAATAATAATAAAGAAAATAATAATAATAATAACAATAGAAATAATAAACATCAAAATGATAAATCAAAATCACAGAAATATAATGATAAAGAAGAAGATAAAGAACTATATAACTCAGAATGGGAAGATATTATTAAGAGTAATAATAATAATAATCATAATAATAATGACAATAATAATAAAAGCAAAATAAATAATAATATAGAAAATAATGAATCTTTTGAAAAGAAAGATATAAATGAAAATATTAAAAAATCGAAATCAAAATTAAATATAAAAACAAAATCCAAAACAAGAATAAAATCACAAATGAAATCAAAATTAAAATTAAAAAATAATAATAATAATAATAATAATAATAATAATAATAATAATAATAATAATAATAATAATAATAATAATAATAATTATAATAATAATAATAATAATAATAATAATTATAATAATAATAATAATAATAATAATAATAATAATAATTATAATAATAATAATAATAATAATAATAATAATAATAATAATAATAATAATAATAATAATAATAATAATAATAATAATAATAATAATAATAATAATAATAATAATAATAATAATAATAATAATAATAATAATAATAATAATAATAATAATAATAATAATAATAATAATAATAATAATAATAATAATAATAATAATAATAATAATAATAATAATAATAATAATAATAATAATAATAATAATAATAATAATAATAATAATAATAATGATAATAAAATAAATGAAAATGGAAATGAAAATATAAATGATGAGCCAGATATTATCAAAAGAATGATATTAAAATATAATTTAAGTAATGATGATATAACCGATTTTAAGAATAATGATAATAATAATAATAAGAATAATTATAAATTAAATATTAATTTACAAAAAAACCAAGATACTAAAATAAAAAATAAAAGAAGTAATGATTTAATAAATCAACAACAAGTAGAAATAGAAGAATTAAAACAAGAAGAAGAAGAATTTAAACAACAAACATCAACTACAAAAAATATTAATTTTAGAATTAATCATAATTTAAAAATTGATACTACTGAAGATATAACAGAAGAGGAACTACAAGAAGTAATTAATATAATTATAAATTATTAAAATAATAATAATAATAATAATAATAATAATAATAATAATAATAATAATAATAATAATAATAATAATAATAATAATAATAATAATAATAATAATAATAATAATAATAATAATAATAATAATAATAATAATAATAATAATAATGTATAATACAATAATTAATAAAAAATTAAATCTGTTTAAAAATTCTTAAACATATATAAATATTTACACAGTTAAAATTTTTTAAAGCAGATATTATTCATTTTTTTGGTAATATCCAAGAAAATAAAACCAAATCAAATATATTTATTATGGATGATAAAGGTGATCTAGATAAAAATGGACTTGTAAGTTTTTTTTTCCTTATATAATAATATATATATTATATATGTATATAAAATATTTTATAAAATTAATATATAATTTAATAACATTATTATATATATATAAAATAGACCTTATCAGATCGATTAAAATTTATGAATCATGGAGAACAATTAAAGAAAAAATGTTTTCAATTAATACGATTATATAATATATTTAGTAATCAACTTGGTATATATATTTAATTTATATATATATAATATAATTGTATAATACTATAAAAATAAATATATATAATATTTTTTTAATTTTTTATATTATAATAATATAAAATATATTTTATCTTATATATTATTATTTATTATTATATTTTTTTTACAGATGAAGTAATTAAAAACTACACTTAAAAGGGCACATATATATATAAACAAAATAAATATCTTATATATTAATATAATAATAATAATAGTAATAATAGTGGCAAAAAAAATCAATAATAAAAAAAACTAATATTTTGAGATCTATTAAATATAAATTAATTTTTTATTATTATCTATAATTTAATGAAATAACTTTGCAAATATATACATATCTCTAAAAGCAATATATAAAATAATAAATAAATAAATAAATAAATAAATAAATAAATAAATAAATAAATAAATAAATAAATAAATAAATAAAAAATTAAAGAACATTTAATATCATATATTTAAAAATATAAATACTAATATAATGGTATTTTTATGTATTTTTTTATTTTTATTTTTTTTTTTATGTTTATTTAACTCTTTTATTATTTAATATATTGTTTATTAAAATATATTATATTAAAAATTATTACATCTTAGATTTTATAAAAATTACTCTTATTAATAAAAAAAAAGTGTATATAGGTTCTCTAAAATTAAAGGACAAGTATCTTCTGATTCCGAATATTCCGAATGATAATCATAGAAGAAAACAAACGGGTCCAGAGATAAACCAGAAAAGCGAGATACCTCACTACTTAAATTTTGTAATATAGCTACACCATTTCCCCTGAAAAAATCTTTATCAACATTTTCCATGATCAAAATTTTTGAATAACAAATTTTTTATATTTCTTGATACAGAAATACTGGTAGAACTCGATACCCTTCTTCATACCGCACAAGCATTGAAAAAAAAAAAAAAAAAGCCACACAAGTAATATTGCGATTTTCTTTTCCATTCGTTTTCCTAAATTCTTATATTGCTCCTGTTATGGCATCTTGTATTTCTTTGTATGAATTCTCCTTAATTAAGACCTCACGAAGATTTCTCCAATATTCCTCAATTGCTCTAGGTTGTTTCCTATTTAGCATAGGCATTACATATTTTGAAAATAAAGATTCATCTCCAACTTTAAATAAATCTCCTGCAAAATAGCAAATCACTCCCTTATCGAAAATTGATGCACTTTTACCTAATTCTTGTATTATTCGTTCTCCTATTTTCCTTTTATAGACAACATGAGGTTGTAATCCCTTGCCTATTAAGTTGTAAGGAATATTTTTCCACTTTTTTAATAATGAGACATCTACTTTAGTCTCAGGTAAAAAGATCAATGTTTCAGGTAAAATAAAATCATCAGCTAAACTTTCCGCATGAGCGACATCATCTTCTGATGTTGATGCATGATTATTTTTATTCTCTTCAACTTTGTAATTGTTTAAAAAAGCACCTAATCCCCCGTGCACTAAAACCGGGGAATATAAATGCCTTGCAACGATGGTTTTTTATTATTATTAAGGGTATATATAATGAAAAAATAAATAAAGGATTATAATTATTTTGACCATTAATTAAAGTAATATATGAAAATAATAAAGTATGAAAAGAAAAACAAAAAGAAAAAAAAGAAAAAAATTTAGAAATTATATTCTACATTTATATCTAAAAATAAATTAATAATAATAATAATTATTATTATTATTATTATTATTATTATTATTATTATTATTATTATTTTATTTATTTAAAAGATCAAAAATTATATATATATAATAAAATAAAAAATACTATAATTATTATTAATATAATTCTATTCTACTAAAGTTTAAATTTTATAAATATTTATAAGTATTTATTATTATTATTATTATTATTATTATTATTATTATTATTATTATTATTATTATTATTGTTATCGTTATTGTTATTGATGTTATTATTGTTATTATTATAATTAATATAATATAATTATTTATTATATATTATTATTATAATTTTTATTTTTTATTTTTATTTTTTAATATTTTTTAATCATCTGCTAATTCTAACCAATCATCAACAACTTCTGAATCATCAAGAAGTGGTTTATAATCTTGATTTGAGGAAGTAGTAGTTTCATTATTATCAGTATTACTTTTACTATTATTTTCAGTTTCAACAGTAGTATCAATATTAATGGTAGAAGTAGGTTTACTTCTAATTTCACCATAAATTTCTAATTCTAATAATGCATTTATTTCTTCATCATTACTTAATTTACCATTATTTGTTTCCTTTTTCTTATTATTATTATTATTACCTTGATCATCAAACTCTAAATTCCAATCATCAACAATATCATTTGAATTCTTATTATTAGATTTACTAGTTTTTATTGGTGAAGTTTCACCTTCATCCCATGGATCAGTATTGTTATTATTATTATTATTATTATTTTTAGAGTTTTTCTTAGATTCATTTATATTCGTATTTAATACTTCCCATATATTATCTACAACTTCAAGAGCATTACTTTCAAGAACTGGAGGTTTTCTTTTTGATATAGGTGCAAATGGTCTATCATTATTATTATTATTATTTTTAGGTTCTACAACTTCCATATTAGAATTAACCCAACAACAACGAACTTCTTTAGCCCATTCATTATTAACAAATTTACCTTCAATTCTTATACAACAATCTTCTAATAATTCTTCTAATTGTTCTGGTGATAATTTTTGTTGTGTAAATACTTTTGGATTAGTAGAAGATGGTTTATTGATATGATCAATCATAATAACAGCATCTTCATCATTATGAATCCAGTCAATTGTAAAATCTGTAGTAACACCAAATATTGGTTTTAATAAAATTTCTAAATCTGTATTAGTTAATCCATTTTTAATACCTACTATAAGTATAGCATTAATAGCATTAGTAATATGGGTTCTTTCATTAACACTAACATATTCCTTTTTTTCATAATTATCACAATTTGGATCTAAAACGAATTTTGAAATTAAAGTACCTGGAATTTGAGTACCAATAACTTTTTCAATGGCAACGGTTTGATTTGGTGGATAATCATAATAAGTAACTTGGAAATTATAATAATATTTTGCATATTTACCATAAAATACAGTATGAGTAGGTTTCATTTTTGGAAGTTTTAATACTGTTTCTTTAGAATGAATAAAATTATCTAATTTTTTTTCTAATTCACAAACCCATTGATAATTTTGACGAGTAAAATCACAAAGACCACTTGGATAAGTACATTTCGAATCTGTTACAGTATCTACGGAAACACCTAAGGCTTCTGCAAGACGTCTATTACGTTCTTTTAAAGCACAAGAATCATCACATTGAAGTTGAATGAAAGTTGAATGACGTGGATTAGATAAAGTAGCACCACATGGTACATCCATAGAAAGGTTACCACATTTACAAACGGCCATAATAGTTTCAGAACATGGTTCTTCTTCTGGACAAGGTTTACCTAAATGACATTTAACTTTACATTTATGTGGACAACTTTTTTTAACAGCATCACAAATTTCTTGACATGGTTCTGATTCACAAGCATCAGCATGACAAATTCTATTACACTTATGACCACAATCTGATCTTCTCTTTTGACATGGTTTACCACAAGATACAGGATTAGTATTAAAACATGGTATATTTTTAACAATTGAACCACCACATTGACATTTTCTTTCGGTTAAAAGTACACATGGTGGACATGGTTTATCATCTCCATGACAATTATGTACAGAAAATTGGGGATGACCACAAGGTTTTCGACGAGTACATGGGAAATGACATTCTACAGATGTGACACCACATGGAATTGGTGCTTCTAATCTTGTTTTACCACAATGACAAACTAAATCCTCAAAAGTAGCTATATAACAACGATGGCATGGACCACGATGACATGGTTCTTGACAAGTATGATTACCACAATTTAATGGCTTATTACAAGTTAATTTACAAATATGATATTGGAAAGCTTCTAACGATTCTAAAGGTTTTCCTTTAGCAGGACAACAAACATTTGTACAACGATGTCTTCCACAATTAAGTAAATTATTACATTTTTTATCACATAATGGTAATTCTAATTCTTCACTACTATTTAAAGAAAGTTCACTACATGGGGTTTCAAATGTTTTACTACCACATCTACATTTTATAGAAACTTTTAAACTACAAGTTGGACATGGTCCAAAATGACATTTAGCTTGACAATAATGACCACATGGTAATAATTTATTACACGGATTATCACAAAAAACTAAATCATCAGAACAGCTTGTTCTATTTTTACCTCCTAATAATTCTATTACAGTTTTAGCACCACAAGGACATCTTTCATAAACCTATTATTATTATTAATTATTAATTATTAATTATTATTATTTATTTATTTATTTATTATTTATTATTTATTATTATTAATTAATATTATTATAAATATAAATAATTAATTATAAAAAAAAAAAAATTTAAAATTAAAAAAAAAAAAAAAAAAAAATTACAGATGGATCATATGGACAACAAGAAGAATGTTCAGATTGTGGATGACATTTTCTTTCACATTTATGAATATTACATGGGTATAAATAATTACAAGGGGTATGACAAGAATATTTATGTTCTTTACCACAATCATATTCTTTAGATTCCTTACCACAATAACAAGTTTCAATAGTTTTTTCTTTACATTCTTCACAAGGACCAGGATGACATAAACTTTTACATGTATGTTTTTGACAATTTAATAATTTATCACAAACTTCACCACAAGTTTTTTGTTCCATAATAACTTGACGATTCTTTTGAAGGTCACTACAACGATAAGTATATTTTTTCTTACCACAATAACAAGTTTCTTCTGGAGCGAATAAAGTACATGGTGGACATGGACCTGGATGACATTGTTCTTTACAAGGATGTGAACAATCTCTTGGTTTACCACAAACATTACTACAAGAATGTGGAGTAATATATGGATTAAATCTAGGATTTTCTATTTTACCACAAAAACAAGTATATTTACTTGGAATTTCGGTGATAGCAGATTGACATCCTGGACAACGCCAACCACCTTCTTCACCTGCTGATGAAACATCTGTTTTTGCCCATTTTTTAATACAATTTAAATGGAAAACATTATAACAAATAGAACATGACCATATATAATCTTTAGGTTTAACAACATTATAACATACCATACATTCATAAGTAGAATTTGTAAGTTCAACAATTAAATTAAACTGTAAATCCTGATCTGAAGCATTTGTTACTTTCTTTGTCATTATTTCTACTTTTTCCATATTTGTTAAACGATGATTATGAGCTTTATTATTACGATATTGTTTTGGATGTGAATGATTATGATTATTACTATTATTACTATCATTATTATTACTAGTATTAGTATTAGTATTATTCGATTCGGATTTTTCCTTATTATCATTATCATCAGCAGTTAATTTTCCAAAATCTTTTGGTTTACGCATTAATACATTACGTCTATAATTTTTACTAGTTTTTTCATCTAAATTATTATCTTCGGTATCAGAATTATCACCATTACGACTATTATCATGATATTTTTTATTATTATTACTTCTATGTCTTGAATGATTTCTATTTGATTTTGAAACATTATTTACGGTATTATTATCTGTGACTGATGAAGAATCACCATCATTCTCGTCAGATTTATTATTATTAAATTTCTTTTTATTTCTATATTTTTGATTTTTATTGGATTTTTTATTACCTTTGGAATCTTCATCCTTATTATTATTATTATTACTATTATTACTATTATTATTATCTTGTGGTTTTCTGTTATTTCTATTTCTTCCATTTCTATTAGATTTTTGATCTTGATTATCTAAAGTTGTTGAATTACCTACATCATTTGAATTATGAGATTGTTTTCCTTTATCGAATTTTCTTTCGGAATTCTTTTTAGTATTTCTTTTATTATTTTTATAATTCTTATTATTATTATTATTATTACTAGTAGATGTGGTTGAATTTGAAGAAGTATTATTCCTATTATTATCATTATTGGAATCAATTTTATTTGATTCCGAACTCTTTGTATCCATGATGTATATTTTTTTTTTCTTAAAAATAAAAAATGTAATTTTATGATAGTTTTTTTTTCTTTTTCTTTCTTTCTCTCTTTTTAACCTTAACTTTTTTTTATCTTACGTAAAATCTCTTGAGAAAATAGTATTTAAATAATTACAGTAATATAGATAGAATCTAATATATTCATGTATATATATATATAATATAAAATATAAAAATGCATTTATGAAAATATATAAAAAGATAAATTTTTAAATTATTAGTAATTAAATTATTTAAAAAAACATATATATTTTTCTAATAATATTATAAAAAACTAAATTTCTTTCTGTTTTTTCTTTTTTTTTTTTTTTTAAAGAAAATAAAAAACAGATAGAATTTTAAATTGTTTTGAATTTTGAGTAAATACAAAATTTAATCCAATTGAAATTTTAAATTTAAAAAAAAAAAAAAATAAAATAAAATAAAATAAAATGATTTCAATTTAAAAATCAATGTATACTTACATTTAAAAAATATTTATAATTAATAATTAATATGGTATACTGTATATTTATATTTATATTTTATACTTTCTTATAATAAGTTTAAAAAAAAAAAAAAAAAGAACAGAATTTTAAAAATAAAAAGTAATTCTATTTATAATTTTTTTTTTTTTTTTTTTTATAAAATTTAGAAATGTAAAGTGTTAATAAATAATGTTTGTTATGTTATTATTATTTCTATATAAATATAAAAAAAAAAAAAAAAAAATAAATAAATTTTTTTTATAATAATATTAAAGAGGTTTAATTGATTAATAAATTGAATAATATATTAATAATATATTTATAATATATTGTAAATTAAATCGTATGCATCTAATAAAAAAAATTTTTTTTTTTTTTTTCACAAAATAAAAATTATATAACAAAATTTGAAAATTCTTATTATTAATATTATATTTAATAATAATTAATAATTAATAATTACAGGTAAATTAAAGTTAATCCTATTTATAATAGTTATAAAAAAAAAAAAATAAAAGTAAATATAAAATAATATAAAAAATAAAATAACATAAAAAAAATAAAACTAATTAAATAATAACAAAATATAAATAGATAATATCAAAAAAGATTAATAATAAAAATAGTAGATATCTTATTAATATAATTTTTTTTTTTTTAAAAACTATTACTTATCCAAAATATAATTAATATTTTTTACTATTGTGGATAAGTAAAAATGATTCCGCTTAGATTTTATCTTTAAAGTTTCTTGTGTTACAATTTAAAAAAGAAATTAAGATAAAATCTAACACAGGAAACTTTAAAGTTAAAAAAGAAATAATGAAATATATATATATATATATAAAAATTAATATTATATTTATATTGTATTTAGTGCTTTTTTTTTCTGTATAATAAACAATTTTTTTAAATATATATATATATATATAATATTAATACTTTTCACCAGCACAACCTTATTCAAATAAAAAAAAAAAAATTAATAATAGATAAAGTCTTCTTAATTAAAACATATATAATTACACATAATAATTTAAACAATATAAAAAAGAAAAAAATATATCTATACTTAATGTAATATAACACAATAAATGAAAAAAAAAATAATAATAAAACAGTTTTTTTTTTTTTTTATGTAAAAATTTGTATCAAATATTATTTATTTATTTTTGTTTTTTTGTTTTTGTTTTTGTTTTCTTTTGTTTTTTTTTTTGTTTTTTTTTTGTTTTTTTTTTTTTTCGTTTTTTGTATTTTTTTTTGTTTTATTGTTTTAGTGTTTTTGTTTAATTGTTTTATTGTTATATCAATTTTTTTTTCAATTTTTCATAAAAAATTATATAAATGAATAAATTATATAATTTTTTATTTATTTTGTTTTGTTTTGTTTTTATTTTGTTTTTCTTGATTATTTTTTTTTATATAAAAAAAAAAGAAAAAGAAAATATATAATGAAATAATTATATAAAAATTCAAATTTTTAATTAATAAAGAAAATAAAAATATAAATAAATAAAAAGATATATATAAATATTATATATTAATGTTTTTTTAATGTATCTATTTATATATATTTTTTATCTATTTTTTTTTTTTTTTAAAAAATAATTCATTTTAACCATTTTCTTTTTCCTTTTTTTTTTAAAAATAATTCATTTTTAACCATTTTCTTTTTCCTTTTTTTTTTAAATATATATATACTCTTATTTTCTTTCTTCCCTCTTTTTTTACTCTTTTTTTTTTCTTTTTTTTTATTTTATTTTAACTTAACTTAATCATCTAATAGAGAAAAAAAAAAAAAAAAAAAAAAAGTAAAAAAAATTAAAAGATTAAAAAAAAAAAAAGATTATATCTATACTAATATTTTTCATTTCTTTTTTTTTTTCCTTTGAATTACTATTATTATTATAATTATTATTATAATTATTAAAATTATAATTATTGCTATAAATATATAATATTAATATATTTATTATATTAATGATATCATGATAATATTAATAATAATTCTTCTATTGACAATATATATATTAAATACTTGTATTTAATTTTATCTTATTTATCTTATTAATAATATATATATTGATTATTACTATTTTTTTTTTTTTTTTAATTATTATTGTTGCTATTTTTTTTTTTTTTTTTATTTATTATAGTGTATATGTGTGTATATGATTATATGTTTATATGTGTTTATGTAGGTATGTATGTATGTATATGAATTTTTTATATTGAATATAAAAAAATTCTTTTTGAGGAATATAAATAAATATTATTTGTTTTTAAATGATTTTTTTTTATTTTATTTTGCTTTATTTTTATTTTATTCTGTTTTGTTTTGTTTTGCTTTGAAATAAATAATATTTTTTCGTTTGGTTGTTTGCTTTTTTTTTGTTTTTTTTTTTGTTTTTTTTTTTTTTTTTTTTTTTTTTTTTTGCTTTGTTTGTTTGACTGATTATTTTTTTTTTAATAAATATTTGTATAATCAAATATTGATATAAAATATAAATGATAATAAATGATTAATGTTACATATATAACTTTTTTTTTTTGATATAATTCTGTTAAAATGTTATTTATATAGATATAATTTAATATTGTAGTTAATATGTATGATTTTAGTTAATTTATCTACAAAATATATAAACATGATAAAAAAAAAAATAAGGAATTTGAATGAAATAATGATGATATGATGATATGATATTATTTTTTATTAGTATATATAACCCTAAAGAATTTTTAAAGAAAATTAAACCTAATTATTTCTTTCTTTCTTTTTTTTTTTCTATTGAATTATTATTATTTTTCTTCTTTTCTTTTTTTTTTTTTTCTGGTATTTTTACCTTTTTTCTTTTTTTTTTTTTTTTTGTTCAATATTTATTTTTTTATAGAATTATTTGATGAAGCTGATGAAGATTTCATCATTTGCATTGGCATTTTTTGAATAGGTTTATTTTTATTATGCCCTATTACTTGAGGGGATGCTTTATTTAATTTTGGTTGACAAGTACATTCTAATTCAATATAAGGTAATAAATTTGGATTAGATAAAGTAGCACCACACATCATTTCAAAAGATTGACCTAAACATTCACACATAGCCATAATTTTTTCTGTACATGGATCATCTTCAGGGCATGGAGTACCATAATGACATATTGCTTTACATTGATGTAAACAACATGTTTTATCAGCACCACAAATAGATTTACAAGGTTCATCATCACATACACCTTCATGTCCACAAGGTTTATCACATTTATGACCACATTTTTTAATTTTTTCACATTTTCCTGTACATGGATATTCCATACAACGACCAACATGACATATTCTACCACAAACATGACCACAATCTTTCCTTATTCTTTTACATGGTCGACCACATGATACAAAAGATAAATTAAGACCAGGAACATAATTTTTAAATGTAAACATTCGTCCATGAGAATCTACATAAGTATTTTTCTTACCACAAATGGCAAATCTAACTTCTTGACCACACATACAAGATTCAGTTGTTAATTCAGCACAATCTTCACATGGTCCTGGATGACAAGGTAAATTACAACAATGTAAACCACAATTCAATAAACGACCACAAATTTCTTTACAAGATCTTGTTTCTTTAATAGGATCACAACATAAATATTGAAAAGTATTACGTCCACAATGACATTTTTTATAACCAACAATTTCTCTACAAGTTGAACATGGTCCTGGATGACATTTTTCCTTACATATATGTTTACAAGGTTTAGTCTTACCACAAATACCACCACAACTATGTGGAAGAATATATTCATCAAATTTAGGATTAACTTTTTTACCACAATAACATAGATATTTTGAAGGTACTGATTTTATTATTAAACGACAATTTGGACATTTCCATCCTTTATTATCTTTATTAGATTTTGAACTATTGGATGAATTAGCATTTCTTCTAGCCCATTGTTCTGCACAATTTAAATGTATTGGTACATAACATGAAGGACAAGTCCATATGGATTCTACCGGTTGAATTGTTTCTAAACAAATAAGACATTTATAGGTTCCTTCAGAAAGTTCAACCATTAAATTGTATCTAAGATTTCCATCTTTATTCTTATAACGATCTTTCATAATTTGAATTTTTTCTAAATTTGTAAAAATATGTTTCATATTTTGAGCATAAAGATTTGGTCTTACACGAGGACTACCATTTCTACTCAATGAGAACATATATTTGTTATTATTTGATACTGTATGACTATAAATATCATTATGAGGATTATTACGACTAGAATTACTTATTATACTTAAACGATTGGAATTAGTATAATATGGATTATTAAAATTCATGGAATTACGATTAGATCTATTTTTATTTGTTAATGAATTAGTATAAGATACATTCATTTTTGGACTTTTTAATATATTAAGATTTTCATTATTAAGTGGATTAATATTTGGACTATTTTCAACAATTAAATAACTATTATCTTTTGAAAATGAATTATCTAAATTACTAATAAAACTAATATTTTCAAAACTTATATTTCCAATATCTTGAATATCATAATCTTGTTGATTTTGATTTTGCATATTTTTATCATTAATTGAGGTAGTAGCAATATTTTTATTGACTTTATCATCATCATCATTATTATCATTATTATTATTATTTTTATCATTATCATTATCATCATTATTATTGTTATTATTGTCATTGTTATTATTATTATTATCTTTATTTTCTTGGTTAATTCCATTGTCCATCACTAAAGTTTTATTTTCATTTAATTTTTGATTTTTATCAGTAATATTAACATTTTCATTATTATTAATCATAGTATTATCATTGATAATTTCAGTATTATTATTATTATTATTAATAGTATTATTATCATTATTAATAATATCATTATTATTAATATTGGTATTATCATTAATGGTAGTATTATTATTAATAATAGCAGTATCAGTATTGTTGTTAGTGTTATTATTTGTAATATTATTATTATTATTATTATTATTATTAATGTTATCATTATCATTATTAATAATAATATAATTATTATCATTATTATTAGTATTATTAATATTAGTATTAATGTTAGTGTTAGTATTATAGTCATTATTATTATCTATATCTATATTATTATTATTATTATTATTATTATTATTATTATTATTATTATTATTATTATTATTATTATTATTATTATTATTATTATTATTATTATTATTATTATTATTATTATTATTATTATTATTATTATCAATATTTTTATTAATAGCAATATTAATATTATTATTATCATTAATGTTGTTGTTATTGTTATCAAAATCATTCATATTATTACCTTGGTTTCCATCATCATTCTTATTTTCTTCATTGTTATTATTTACTCTATCAGGTGGAATTGGATGATTAGAATCAATTTTATTAATAATTTGTCGATCTTTAGTGATAATTTCATTTGATATGATATCTTTTTCATTCTTCTTTTGATTTTCATTACTTTGACTATTATCACTATCTGTATTTCCACTACTATCTAAGAAATTTTCTAAGACACTGGTATTCCTTGGATCATTTACTGCATCTTCGATTTTCTTTATATCCTCTTCTTTTTTATCATTATTTTCTTTTTTTAATTCATTTTCTTTTCCTTTTTCCTTTCCTTTTTCTTTTCCTTTTTCTTTTTCTTTTTCTTTCTCTTTTTCTTCTTCTTCTTTCTTATTTTCATTTTCTTTTTCTTTTTCTTTTTCATTTTCGTTTTTATTTTCATTTTCTATGTCATTTTTTGATTCAGATGATTGTCCAACTTCGGTTTTTACTAGATTATCATTTTGAGTTTTACCTTCATTCTCATTATTTAAACCCTTTTTGTCATCATTTTCCATTTCATCTTTTCCTTTATCCTTTTTGCTAATTAATTGATTTTTTAATAAAGTTTCACTATTATCACCAATTATTTCTTTTTTCTTCATCTCTTTGATAATAGATTTTGCCAAATCATTTTCACTTGGAATAATCATATATTCCCTAGAAGTAGATTCAAAATTATTATTACTTCTTTTAGTTTCCAATGTTTTAGTTTCAAGATTATTTGATGGTGTTACTACTGTTTCGAAATTATTATTATTATTATTATTATCAGTATTGGTATTATTTTCAGTATTATTATCATTATTGGTATTATTTTCAGTATTATTATCAGTATTGGTATTATTTTCAGTATTATTATCAGTATTATTATTATTTTCAGTATTATTTTCAGTATTAATATTATTATTCTTATTATTATTATCAGTATTATTATCATCATCATTTTCTTTTTCTTTATTGTTTTTATTTAATAACTCCTTAGTTAATACTGAACCAGTAAACTCATTATTGTTAAATATCTTTTTACTGAAAATATCATTGTCATCGTCACGGTTATTACGTGAAAAGCTGGCTAATGAAGAAGAAAATTTATATCCAACAGCATTTAAACATTTTATAACATTACTATCAGTTCGAACAATTTCATCTGAATCGGGTGTATAATCTTGAGATGGAGAATTAAAACTTTTTAAAGATAAGTCATCCACACTATCAAAATTTATAACACTACTATAACTTTTACTTGTAGTTTTTGGATTTTTAGAATTACTTTGAGCAACATTTTTATTTACTAAAGGTTCATCTATACTTTTTGGTTTTATTTCAACTGGAACTTCCAAAGTTCTTTGTTGAACTTCTGTCACCTTATTAACTTCTGAAACTTTATCATTTTCATTTTCTTCTATTTTTTTATTATTAGACATTGTATGATGAATATTACTATTCTCACTTCTGTAACTACCAGGTACACCATAATGATTATTGTTTCTTTCCCCTATATAATTAATAGGTTTAGTAGAGTTATTATTATCCATTTTATAAGGCATACCATGATGAACATTACTATTTTCACTTCTATAACTACTTGGCATTCCATTTTTTTGATAATTTGAATCATTACTATGTTTTTTTCTAACTATTTTAATATTAATTGGTTCTGCTAGATTAGCTTCATCGAAATAAACATCTTTTTTTATATTGACATTATCGGTGTAACTATTAGCAGGTATAATTGGATTTTGTAAGGGACTATTTCTTACTCTAGAATAGATGTCATTACTATTATAATAGGGTTGACTATCTGTATTAGAATATTGACTACTATTACTATATTTTCTTTCTCGAGTAAGTGTTCCTTTACTATTTATTGCTTTATGTAACGGAGAATGTTTGATAACTTTATAACTATTGTAATTTTCTAATTGTTGGTGAGGACTCCAACGACCAGAATGTTCAATAGTATTAGTATGCGTTTGAATAATAACAGATGATCTCGCTTGTGAACAAGGTAAACTATATAAATTACTATCACTTCCACTTTTATAAAAAACTTTATGTTTATTATTAATATCACCATTATTATTGTTATTATTGGAGGGATATCTAGAATTTGTGAAGGTTTTAGGGGAATGATTAGGATAATCAATAGATCTACTGTTTAATTTATCCTCTTCATTTGAATATTTCCTTCTATAATTATTTCTAGTTAAAGTATTATTGGAATTTATGGATTGGTAATATTCTGAATTATCATTTAAAATATATTCATTATTTCCTAACATTTTTTTTTTTTTTTTTTTTGTTTCTTATTATATATTATTTTTGTATTATTTGACTTTTAGTTTTATTTATTTTTAATTTTTTAATTTTTATTTATTTTTTATTTTTTAATTTTTATTTTTTCAAATATATATTTATATTTGTTTTTAATTTATATGTTTTACTTTTATTGTTGAAGATAATTATTTAAATTTGTAACTGAAAATCATTAATTCATTTATATATGTAAATATAAAAAAAAAAATAAATATATATTACTAAAAATTTTAAAATAAAAATATATATATATATATTTTATATAAAATTATATAGAATCTTTTAGTATATAAACCTTTGTGTGTATGAGTGTGTGTTTATTTGTTTATTTGTTTGTTTGCTTTTTATTTATTTTTATTAAGCTTTTTGACAAGCTTCAAATGCGATTTTTATCGTCAATCGATTTCTCTTTTATGTTTTTCGTTATTAAACAAATTCAATTTATCATTTCTTGTTCTTTTTATATATATATAAATAATAAATAATAATTTAAAGTATAATGATAAATATATAAAAAGAATTATATTTTCTCTTTTTATTTATATAATATTATATTTTCCAAATTATTAATTCTATTTTTTTTTTTTTTTTATAATAAGTTTATATTATATTATATAAAGAATCCAGAGAAGAAAATAATATAAAATTAAAAAGATAAAAATGTCATATATTATAAAAAGAATTTTTAATAATAAATAAAGTTTTATGAAACAAAAAAAACTATATGTAAAAAAAAAAAAAAGAAAGAATATAAATAATAAAAAATAAAATAATAAAAAATAATAGAATTAAATAATTATAATAAAATAATATAAAATAAAATATTTAATAAAATACACAAATAAATGATAATTAATGAAATAATACTAAAACAATTAATTATGTCAATATTACAATAATTTATTTATTATTTATTTATTCATTCATTTATTATTTTATTTACTCTTTCATTCATTTATATTCTAATTAGATATTATTATAATTATTATAAATCTTTATCTTAAATATTATTTCTCTTCTTCGTTAATCACAGAAATATAATATAAATCAGTAAAAAGGAATTCATAATCATAATAAGTAATAAATAGTTAATTATTATTATAAAGCAACTTTGTTTTCCTTAACCAAGCCTAACTAAACATCATCATTATAAAGTAAAATAAAAAAAACATATTAATTAATACTTAAATGGAAAATAATTAATATTATTTATTTATTTATTTATTCATTTATTTATTCATTTATTTATTTATTATATTATATTTTTTTTAAATTGTTAAAAAATGTGATATTAAAAATAAATTAAATTATATAGTTAATATTATCAATATATTATATTATATTTTTATATATGATTTAATTTATTAATGATTAATAATGAATAATATATATTAAATTATATATTACAAATGAAATAAATAAACACAACACAAATAACAAAATATATCCTTAATATTTAATTAATAATAAAATACACAAAAATATTAAAAGATTATATAAACTAATAAAAAAAAATATTAATTTTTTAACATATTTATATTTATTATTATTATTATAATATTATAATAATTATAATTATTATTAACTATTATTTGTTATTATTAACTATCATTTGTTATTATTAACTATTATTAATTATTATTTGTTATTATTAATTTTTTTATTTGTTGATTATTGTTTTGTCTTACTATTTTTCTTTTACTTAATAGATAACTTGATATATATATTCATTTAAATAACAAAATAATAAATAAACTTTAAAATAGAAGAAATAATAGTATTTATTATAATATATAAAATTATTTATTATTATTATTATTGTTGTTGTTGTTGTTGTTGTTTTTAAATCTTTTGGTAAATGTTTATTTAATTATATTTATGTCAAATTTTTTTTTAAAAAATAGAATGGCTATAAAGACCGTTTTTATATATATTTGCTTAATATTTAATTTTGTTACAAAATTTTATTATTAGAAAAATTGTCAATCTTATTAAAAAATTAAATATACAATTTATATGTATACAATATATTAGAATATAATGAATTATATTTAAAATACATTTGACAGTTGTTTATTAAAAAAAAAAAAAAAAAAAAAAAAAGATTTGCAAAAAGAAGATAAATAAAAAAAATGTCTCAATTAAAACTGATGAAATTCTTCTAAACTCATCATAAAAAAAAAAAATAAAAAAATATAAATGGGAAAATAATCATCAAATCTAATTAATTAGCTAATAAATAAATAATTAAATAAATACATAAATGCATAAATAGAGTATTTTGTTATTTAGATTCCATTTTTCTAATTTTTTTATTTATTTTTTTTTTTTATAAAAAATTAGCTTAAATTAATTATTTTAATTTTTATACTTAAATAAATGATTTTTACCAACCAGCCAACCAAACTAAACATAATTTAATAAATCATAAAAGTTAAAACTGTTAAAAAAAAAGTTTTATTTTTATTAAACTCACCTCATATTTAGCCTAATTAATATTAAGTAAAGTTAGTATTATAATAACCAGGTAAAATAAAGTTTGTATTTATTTATTTATTTATTTATTTATTTATTTATTTATTTATTTATTTATTTATTTATTTATTTATTTATTTATTTATTTATATTTATTTATTTATTTATTTATTTATTTATTTATTTATTTATTTATTTATTTATTTATTTATTTATTTATTTATTTATTTATTTATTTATTTATTTATTTAGTATTATCTTTAATTAATTTAAATTTTGTTGTTGATTTTATAAT
This sequence comes from Anaeromyces robustus, assembly GCA_002104895.1. Taxonomy (NCBI): domain Eukaryota; kingdom Fungi; phylum Neocallimastigomycota; class Neocallimastigomycetes; order Neocallimastigales; family Neocallimastigaceae; genus Anaeromyces; species Anaeromyces robustus. The sequence goes on along the minus strand of MCFG01000209.1, from coordinate 11,149 downwards.
AATTTATATAATAATTAAAATTGTTAATAATAAACATAAATAATTAGAGATTGTACAACCAGTTTTTTTAAATGTTGATCTTTTTTCTTATTTTCTTATTTTTTTTTTTTTGTTTTTTTTGTTGTGGTTGTTGTATAGTTATTTATTGATATTTATGTTTGTGATATATTAAAACTATATTTTAATATATTAGTAATATATTTAATAAATTTCAATTAATATATTTTTAATATATATTAGTCATTTTGATAAAAATTTTGTTATTATATTTTAATTATTATTTAATATACTATTTAATTTATAATTAATATAATAATATAACTTAATTAAATATAAATTTACAAATTTAAATTTAATTTAGTCATTATGAATATTAATTATTAATGTTACATAATTGATTTATAAAAAAAGAATGAATAAATTTATGGATTACATTTTTTTTAATAGATAAAAATATAAAAATATTAATAATTAAAAATTCTAATAACAATATCCAATAATTTTGTGTCTTTTTCGTGTAACAACCTGTCAATAATATATTAAATATTATGAATGAAATATAATAAAAAAAACCTAAAAAATTTAAAAAAAATATTTAATAATAAATAAATAATAAAATAAATAAATAAAAACATAAAGAATTATTTAATAATTAATAAATGTAAAAATATATAATAAAAAAATTAATCTAATTAATATTAATTATTGTTTATTTTGTTTATTAAGAATAAAGGAACAATTATTAACTTATTAATTATATATATTCTATAATATATATTAATAATTTATATTTTATATTATTTATATTAATATTTATTTTTTTTAACAATGATATTATTTTTTATATTGTTACATTTGTTATAGTTGGATGGATGAAAAAAAAAAATAATAAATTTTTAGTAATCAAGATTAAAATTAAATCATTTATACTGTCTGAAATTATTCTTAATATAAATTAATTTCAAGAATTTAAAAAAGATTTAGGATCATTAATAACCTGACCAGATATTAATATTGGCATGTTTAGTATTGATCATTCTATTTAATTTAAAATACTAATATTTATATTTAATATTGAAAGAATCTTCTTATTTATTTTATTTTGTTTTATTATAACATAAAAAAACTAAATATTAACATTAAAATTAATATTAATATATATAATCAGGATATATGTAATATATATTAATTTTTTATTTTATATTTATTAATAGTCTATTATTATAATTAGATATGATATAAAATAATAGTTAATAATTAATAATAACAGTAAATAATAATAAATAATAATAATGCAAAAAAAAAATAGTATTATTTAATAATATTATTATTTATTATTATTTATTATTAAGTAAAAAATTATTACTTTATTGAATTTAATACTTAGAATAGATGTGGTACATTTCGACATAATTTATGTATGATTGACATAAATTTCTGTAATATAAATACAAAATATGTAATACGCCACTTTTCAACGTATATTTTATTTATAGGATGGAGGTGCATTTCGAAAATTTGTATTTCGAAAACTTGTATTTCGTAAAAGTGCATTTCGGAAAAAATGGCGCATTATAATGTAATAAATAAATAAATTAATAAATAAATTATAAAATAAATAAATTATAAAGTAAATAAATTATTAAATAATAATAAATAAATTAATAATAAAAAATTAATAAAAATAAATAAATAATAAATAAATAAAATTAAATAAAAAATAAATTTAATTATAAATTAATCAATATTATAAATATAAAAGTATTTATTATTAAAAATATTTAAAATCATATTAATTGATACTTAAATTAACCATTTTTTATACGATTTTAATATTCTAATATAAATTTCTTATTTATTTTTAATTCTTGAAATTTTATTCTTCTCTTTTAATAACGTATTAGTATATTTAATAATTAACAATTGAAATATGCTGTTAGTTATTATTATTAATCATAAATTAGCGAATAATTTTTTATTTTATTATTATATATTAAAAGGATAAAATAAAAATTAAAAAAAATAATCAATAAATAAATAAATATATAAATAAATAAATAAATATTGTAATATAGATAAATAAAATAAAATAAAATAAAATAAAATAAAATAAAATAAAATAAAATAAAATAAAATAAAATAAAATAAAATAAAATAAAATATATTATATGAATTTAAATTTTCAAAAATCTAATATAAAATTTATATAATTGTTTAGTTAACTTTGAAGTAAAAATTTTGTTATAACAACATCTTTTTTTATTGATATTTCTATTTTTATTTAAATTATGAAGTAATATAATTAATATATTTATTTAAATGAAATATAAACTTCATATTTATAATTCAAATATTTGAATTATAAATATATATTACAATAATTTTAAAAGAATATTATTATTTTTAATTTACAATATCACTCTTATTACTTAATAATTTTATTAAAAATTATTATATCCTTATAGCTATTTTAATTATATATATATATATATAATAAAAATAGCTATAGAGATGATTATAAAAAATATTTAAATTATATTGAAGTCAATTTTAATTTATACTATTTATTTATCTTTCAATAAATCAACTTCAAAGTTAAAATTTTAATTATAAATAATATCAATCAAGTAAGTGAAATTGTTTAATATTTATAATAATATTATTGTTTATTTAAAATACGAGAAATAATAAAAAAATGTATGGTATGATTATAATTTTTTTTATTACATATATATTTTTTTATTTTAATGTAATTTTTAAGTAACAATAAACTGACTAATATACCAAAAAAGAGTATAAAATACAAAGGTTAAATTTAAATTTTAAGGTCAAGATTAAATTCTATATTTATTTATTTATTTATTTATTTACTTATTTATTTATTATTCATTTATATATTAACCTTATTTATTTTTTTATAAGCCACATTATAATACATTAAAAAACCATCAAACATAGATTATGTCGAAATGCAATACTCCCACTTAGAATATAACATAAAAATATATAATACACGTGATATTTTAAAAAAATATAAAAATCAGAAAACATATTGGAAGAAGAAAAAAAAAGGATTATAACAGTCCATAAAAGTAAGTTAATCCATAAACAAAAATCCTAATAAAAAGTTGAGAAAGAAAATCTAAATAAATCCTAAAAAATAGCTTGATAAATCTAATCATAACAATAGAATAATCCCTAAATTCCAAAAGATTCTGAGGAGACATCGATGATAAAGGCAGTTAATATATAACCGGGACTATTGCATTTCGACATAATTTATGTTTGATGGTTTATTAATGTATTACAATGTGGGTTATAAAAATAAATAAATAAGGTTAATATATAAATGATTGAATAAATAATAAATAAAAAAATAAATAAATATAGAATTTAAATTTAACCTTTGTATTTTATTTTTGCTATATTAGCCAGTTTATTGTTGCTTAAAAATTACATTAAAATAAAAAAATATACATGTAATAAAAAAAATTATTTTAATAATACACTATTTAAATAAAATAAAATTGAAAGGAAAACTAATTAAAGAATTGAAAATAATAAAAATAAAATAAAATTCTTAAAAATTAAAAAAAATAATAAATAAATAAATAAATAAATAAATAAATAAATAAATAAATAAATAAATAAATAAATAAATAAATTTTCTGTTATTTTTTTTAATGGTGAAAATAAGTGGCATATTACATATTTTGTATTTATTTTACAGAAATATATGTCAATCATACATAAATTATGTCAAAATGCACCACATCCTATATAACTGAGTCTCCCAATAGAAATTGTGGTCTCTATTGGTTACACTGTAAATGCAGATACAAAATTTCTATTCATATTAATAATAGTTAATAATTATTATGTAATAATACCAATAGTTAATTATAGTTGATATTTTTTTGAATACTAATTATTATATCATATTACTTAATTGTATAATAAGTAAATAAATAAACATTTAAGTTCTGATATGATAGTAAAATATTTGATAAAAAAAAAAAAAGAAATTTAATGAATTTAATAATACTAAAATTGTACATAATTATACTAAATTGTATATAAACTGCAGAAATACAATTGAAGTAAAAAGAAAGAAAGAAATAAAAAAGAAATAAAAAATACCATAAATGTCTACCACCTTATAAAAATTATAACCAAGCTTGATCACAATAATAGTTAATTAAATCTTACCAGAAAAAGCTTTAAAAAATTTAATTGGTGTTAGTAATCAAAGCAATAAATTAAGAAATTTATAATAATTCAAAAAAAAAAAATGAAAATAATATTATTAACGTTATAGTAAATTACAATATGAACTTTTGGAAAAATAGATGAAAAGAAACTTCTTATAATGTATTATGAATTGATTAGTAATAAATCATTAAAAACCTTTTTTATAAAAAGTTTAAATAGTTTAAATAAGATTAAATAAAAACATATAAAACAAAATTAGTAAATGCCAATTTTAATAGAAATGGCAAAATTAATTTTTTTAAATTGTTGAAAAAAGTATAAAAGGAGTGAATTTAGTAAATAAAAAAAAAAATCAATAACAATAACAATATTAAAATATAATAAAAATAAACACACACACACACACAAAAAAAAAAAAAAAAAAAAAAACGTACAGTGTTTTTTCGATTCTAATAGCTATAGTTTATTTAATTTTCCATTAGTGTATATCCTATATTATCAGAAGATGAATCTTTATAGAAGTACCTTATTTTTAGTATTATTTTTTCTTTCTCTTGTAGTAATTAGTGTTAACGCAACATGGACTGAGAGCGAATGTCGTAATCAATGGACAAGAAGATTGTATGGACAAGACGTTAATAATAATTATAAAATGTTTACGCCTAGTTCTAAATTCATTAATGCTGCTTGTGAGGATAAAACAGTTTGCAGATTAGGATGGTCATCTTGGAATAAATGTTGCAAAAGAATGTGCCGTAAAGGTGAATATAAACGTTTTAAAATCATTGATAATCAAACAAGTTGTACTTGTTATTGCAATAGAGATGAAAGAGTATATATTACTTTGTGCACTGGCAAACCTGATCAAACTGGTGGTGGAGAATGGTAAATTTAATCATAATTAATCATATTGCTAAAATAATAAACTTAAAAAAAACAAGAAAAATAAGAAAACAGGAAAAACAAAAAGCAAATAAAAAAAAAACAAAAAAAAAAAAAAAGAAAAATAAAATTATTATTATTGATTATATATTAATTATATATTGATTATAAAAAGATTAAAATAGATTATATATATATTTATTATTTATATCCATTTAATTATAAGTATACATAAATATATAAATACTTATAGGTATAATATTTATAATGATTAAATATTATTTTAATTAAAACATGTAATTAAAACTTATAAAATAGTAAATATAGTAATATAGTAAATATAGTAATATTAAAAATTAATTTTGAACAAGATTTTGACAAAATAATAATAATAATAATTAAAAATTTTAAAATCTAATAATAAAAACGGATAATAAATTTTTAATTGCTTTTTTGTTTTTTGTTTTTTGTTTTTTGTTTTTTATTTTTTTATTAAAAAAAGACTATACTAAAAATACAAAATTAATAAATAAAAAGTAAATCAATAAATATGTTTATATTGAATTGAATATTAATTAAAATAACTAATTTATTGAATGCTCAACAACAATCATGACTCAAACTCATAACCTAACAAAGTATTATTTTAAATATTAATTGTTTTGTAACAATACAAAATAAATATAAATATAAAAATAATAATAATAATAATAATAATAATAATAATAATAATAATAATAATAAATAATAAATAAATATGTTAATGGATAAAAATTATTAAAAATTAAAAATTCAATTCTAATAAAAAAACATCCAATATTTTTGTGTCTTTTTCATGTAACAAGCATATATTAAAAGTATAGGAAGAGATTAGGAATGAAATTAAAAAAGATTTTTAAAAAAAATATTTATTAATAAATATAAAAATTTTATAAAAAAAGAATTAATATTAATTATATAATTAAGGATATATACTATTATATTAATAATAGTTAATAATTATTTGAATACTAATTATTATATCATATTACTTAATTGTATAATAAATAAATAAATAAATTAATATTAAAAGTTTTTCTGATATGATAGTAAAATATTAGATAAAAAAAAAAAAAAAAAAAAAAGGAATTTAATGAATAATATTAAAATTGTACATAATTCTATTAAATTGTATATAAACTGCATAAATACAATTGAAGTAAAAAGAAAAAAAGAAATAAAAAATATTATAAATGTCTACCACCTTATCTAAATTATAAGCAAGCTTGATACCAATTAATTCTTACTAAAAAAAAGTTTTAAAAAACTTAATTGGTGTTAGTAATCATAGCAATTAAACAATTAATAAATTTATTATAACTAATCCAAAAAAAAAAAAAATGAAAGTAATATTATTAACTATTTTACTAAACTACATAACTACAATATGAACATTTATAAAAAGAAAAAAGAAAAATAAAAAATACTATAAATGTCTACCACATTATCTAAATTGTAGTTAATCACAAAAATCTCTATTAATATTTAATAATGGATTTTTGTGACCAACTTACAATATAAAGATTAAAATAGATTATATATATATATATATATATATATATATATATTTATTTATTTATTTATTTATTTATTTATTTATTTATTACTTATATCCATTTAATTATAAGTTTTCATAAATACATAAATATTTCTAAATAATATTATAATTAAAACATATAATTAAAACTATAAAATAGTAAATATAATTTTATATTTACTATTTTAATTTTATATTTATATATGATAAAATGTATTTAATTTATTTATTTCCTTAAATATAATATATAATAAAATGTATTTAATTTATTTATTTCCTTAAATATAATATATAATAAAATTTAAAATATAAAAAAAAAAACTATACAAAAATACAAAACTAATAAATAAATAAATAAATAAGTTTAAATGGAATATTAATTGAAATTACTAATTAATTTAATGGTTAACAACATTTTCATAACATAACAAAGTAATATTTTAAATATTAATTGTTTTAGAATAATAGTATAAAATAAGATAAAAATAAAAAATAAAAAAAAATTATATATAAAAATAATAAAATTAATAATAATAAATAAAATATAATTTTGAATTATTAATAATGTTAATGGATAAATTTATTAATAATTAAAAATTCAATTCAAAGAAACAAACATTCAATAGTTAATTATAATTGATATTTTTTTGAATACTAATTATTATATCATATTACTTAATTGTATAATAAATAAATAAATAAATAAATAAATTATTATTTGAAGTTTTTCTGATATGAAAGTAAAATATTAAAAAAAAAAAAAAAAAAAAAAAAGGAATTTAATGAATTTAATAATATTAAAATTGTACATAATTATATTAAATTGTATATTAACTGCATAAATACAATTGAAATAAAAAGAAAAAAAGAAATAAAAAAAAAAAAAAAGAAATAAAAAATATTATAAATGTTTACCACCTTATCTAAATTGAAATCAAGTTTGATCACAAAAATATCAATTAAACCTTACCAAAAAAAGCTTTACAATTTAATTGGTTTTAGTAATCAACCAATTAATTAAACGATTAAAAAATATATAATAAAGAATTCAAAAAAATTGAAAATAATATAATTAAATGTTTTAGTAAATTTCAGTTTGAAATTTTGTAAAAAATAGATAAAAAAAATTTTGTAAAAAATAAATAAAAAAAAAACTTTTTATAATATAATATAATATATTATGAATTGACTAGTAATAAATAATTAAAACTTTTTTTTTTATACATTTTAAAATTTAAATAATTTAAATAGAATTAAATAAAAAATATATAAAAAAAAAAATAGTTAATATCAATTTAACAGAAATGACAAAATTAATTTCTAAAATTTTGAAAAAAAAAAGTATAAAAGGAGCGATTTTAGTAAATGAAAAATAAAATAAAAATAAATAACAATAATAATAATAATAATAACATATTATTAATTTGTAAATTTTACAAGGTATATTAAATAAAAATAAAAATAAAAGTACACGCAGTACAGTGTTTTTTTTTTTTTTTTGTTTCTATATCTATAATTTATTTAACTCTCTATTAGTGAACATTATATATTATCAGAAGATGAATTTTTATAGAAGTGCCTTCTTCTTAGTATTATCATTTCTCTCCCTTGTAATAATTAGTGTTAACGCAACATGGACTGAGGGCGAATGTCTTGATGAATGGACAAGAAGGTTATCTGGAGAAGATGTTGATAGAGACAATAGAAATTTTACCCCAAGTTATAGATTTATTAGGGCTGCTTGTGAAGATAAAGAAGTTTGCAGATTAGGATGGACATCTTGGAAAGATTGTTGTAAAAGAATGTGTCGTAAAGGTGATGATTATAGACGTTATAGAATTACTGATAATCAAACAGGTTGTACTTGTTTTTGCAATCATCAAATGAAATTATTCATTTCTTTGTGCAAAGGTAGAAATGATCAAGACTACAGCGGAAGTTGGTAAATTTAACCATAATTAATCATATTACTAAAATAATGAACTTTAAAAAAAAGAAAAAAACAAAAACAAAAACAAAAACAAAACAAAAATAAATTAAATTATTTTTATTGATTATATATTGATAATATAAAGATCAAAATAAATTATATTTTTTTATTTATTTATTGTTTATATCCATTTAATTATAAGTGTTCATAAATACATAAATATTTGTGATGATTATATATTATTATAATTATCCTATATAAATATAATTTTATATCTATATATGATAAAATGTATTTAATTTATTTATTTCCTTAAATATAATATATAATACAATTTAAAATATAAAATATAATAATTAAAAATTTTAAAATCTAATAATAAAAACGGATAATAAATTTTTAATTGCTTTTTTGTTTTTTTGTTTTTTGTTTTTTGTTTTCTTATTAAAAAAAGACTATACTAAAAATAGAGAGAGTTGCATTTCGTAATGTTGCATTTCGCAATGGGGCGCATGACAAAGATTTGTAGGTTGCATTTCGCAATGTTGCAATTCGCAATGGGGCGCATAATTATATAAATAATTAAATAAATAAAAATATAATATAAAGAATTATTTAATAATTTTTTTTATTTAATAATATTTTTTTATTTAATATTTTAATAATATTAAATATTTTTTTTTAATATTAAATATTTTTTAGTATTTTAATAATATTTTATTTATTTTTTTATTTAATGATATTGAATAATATTGAATATTTTTTTTATTTAATGATATTGAATAATATTGAATATTTTTTTTTAATATTTCAAATCAACAAATTTTTATAAAATATTTAATTTTTTAATAAATTTTTATTTATTTTTTTGTAAATAAGTAATTAATAAAAAAATATTTATTTGTTTTCTTTTCTTTATTCTAAAGTTTATATTATTTTTTTTATTTATTATTTGTTATCGTCTTTTTAATAAAAATACATATATAATACTGTTATATTATTTATTATCTATTATTTTATTTATTATTCATTTATCAAAAAAAATAAAATAAATATATTTAATTTTATAATGAATTTTTATTATTTTTTTTTAAATTTTTATTTTTATAATTTTTTTTGTAATTAAGTAATTAATAAAAAAAGAAATATTTATTTATTTGTTTATTTTCTATTCATTTATTTATATATTTATTTTTTATTTATTTATTTAATTTTTTTAATTATATATTATTTTATTTTATAACGTGGCTTTTATAATTTGTGTTAAAAAATTTTTCATTTTTTTATTTATTTTTTATGCGCCTCATTGCAAAAATTTAATATGCGCCCCATATCATATTGTGAAATGCAACATTGCGAAATGCAACACATTCCTAAAAATACAAAATTAATAAATAAAAAGTAAATCAATAAATAAGTTTACATTGAATTGAATATTAATTAAAATAACTAATTTATTGAATGGTCAACAACAATCATGACTCAAACTCATAACCTAACAAAGTATTATTTTAAATATTAATTGTTTTGTAACAATACAAAATAAATATAAATATAAAAATAATAATAATAATAATAATGTAGACTCACATTAATGGGACCCATCTCCATCATGTGACCTACACAGCGGTACAAGACTCCCTTCCCAGTCATTGGTGATCATTTGTAGTACCTGTGTTGGGTAGAATAAATACCATGAGGGAAAGCCTTTTGAATATCACGGTGGTTGCATGATATCCCTAGGATAGGGACCTCAAAACTACTTATACAGCCTTTGAATTACCCCTCGTACGTGGACCTGCACCTGGTCTTGAACCCGCACCGAACGATACCTCCATCGACCCGCTAAACGCGCTACCCAACTGGGACTGGGTCAAGTCCCAATAATAATAATAATGATACAGACTCAATATAAATAGAGATTTATATTATTACTACCAGGTGATTGAACATGTATTAAGAAGAAAAAATAAATAATTCTGATTGGCTAAATAACTAAATAATACATATAAAAGAAATTATTATTATTATATTTTTAATATTTGATCTTTCTATGGAGAGAAAGTTAATCCCAAGTGAGTTTTTATAATATAGTTTAGAGATTTTTATAATGGTTTAATTAATATTTAGTTTAATAATTTAATATTTTATTTGAGAATTTCCTAGGTTAATATATAGATTAATAAGGAATAGTGTTTATATAATAAAGTTTAGTTTAGATATTAATATTAGTTAGATAAATTCAATTATAATTATAATAAAATGTAATAATAAATAATAATAAATAAATAAACTATTATATTAAACATGAAATAATTATTATAAATTGTGTTATATTAGAATATATTGTTTTGTTAATATTTCCCTGCTGTCTTGTCTTTAAATAAAATAATTAGATATAAGTTTATCTTGTATCAAATTTGGTGGAGAATCCGGGCGAGACAGCGACAAAACAATATGAAAATAATAAAACAACAATAATAATAATTATATATATAAAAAAATATACATATATATACATAAAAGAAAATATATATATATTTATAATA
>MCFG01000208.1:107500-119790 GCA_002104895.1 Anaeromyces robustus | reverse complement strand
TATTTTACTAAATTTATATTTCTACTTAAACATGCTGAAAATAATGGTATTTCACCATATTTATTTGCTTTATTAATGTCTACTCCAATTTCAATTAAATATTTTACTAAATTTTTATTTCCACTTTTACATGCATTAAATAATAGTGATTCACCTTTATTATTTTCTTTATTTATATCAACATCAAGTTCAATTAAATATTCTGCGTAATTTTCTTTATCTTTTTCAGTTATAATGAATAATGGTGATTCATCATATTTAATTTCTTTATTGATATCTGCTTCTTGTTCAATCAAATATTTTACTAAATTTATATTTCCATTTTTACAGGCATTAAATATTGGTGTTTCTCCATATTTATTTGCTTCATTAATATCTGCTCCAAGTTCAATTAAATATTTTACTAAATTTATATTTCCATTTAAACAGGCATTAAATATTGGTGTTTCACCCTTATTATTTTCTTTATTTATATTAGCACCAAGTTCAATTAAATATTTTACTAAATTTTCATTTCCTTTTCCACAGGTACTGAATAATGGAGTATTACCATATATATTTTTTTTATTTATATCTGTTTCATGTTTCATTAAATATTTAATTAAATTTACATTTCCACTTTTACAGGCATTAAATATTGGTGTTTCACCGTACATATCTTCCTTATTTATATTTGCTCCAATTTTTATTAGATAATTTACTAAATCTTTATTTCCACTTGAACATGCAAAAAATATTGGAGTTTTACCATATTTATTTTCTATATTGATATCTGATCCATGTTTAATTAAATATTTTACTAAATCTTTATTCCCACCTAAACATGTAAAAAATAATGGTGTTTCACCATTCTGGTTTATTTCATTTGTATTTATTCCAAATTTATTCAAATATTTAACTAAAATTATTTTTCCATTTAAACAGGCATTAATTAAATAAATACTACTTGAATAATAATAATCAGCCCAAATATTTTTATTTTTTTTGGTTGAAATTTTATAAAGTTCAATTTGTTGATTTAATTCTAAAGTAGATAATGGTATATTATTTTTACGATAAATAAGTAATTTTATAATAAATTCATTATCATAAAAGCTAGTATTATTAAAAACAATATCCAATAATTCAAAATTATTTTCTTTTAATAATTTTTTTAGTAAAGTTAAAGTGATATATTCGTAACAATTTTTAACTATAAATTCTAATCTTTTTGAAGTAAGTAAACCTTTATTATATATTTCCAATAAAATATTTTTATTAATATTACTGTTCTTTTTTAAAATTTTTATTTTATCAATATTTTCATTATCTATTGCAGTGATAAATGAATCAACTTGAAAATCACTCATGAAATATAAATATTAAAAATATTAATTAATAAAAAAAAAGTATAAATAAAATAAAATTAAAAATTAAAAAAGTTAAAATGTTAAAAATATTAAAATGAATTTAATAACTTATATAAAATATTATAAATATATTAAAAAAAATTATTTCAAAAAAATTTTTTTTCATTTTTTTAAGTTTTAATATAAAAAAAAAAAAAAAAAAAAAAAAAAAAAAAAAAAAAAAAACTATTTTTTTAATTTAAAAACTTCTATTATAATAGATTATAATAGACGTTTTACAAAATATTATTTATCTAATTTAATAATTAAATAATTAAATAATTAAATAATTAAATAATTAATAATATTGACATTTTTTTTATTATATTTATATACAAAAATGTTTTTAAAATTCATTTATATTTTTCTTTTAAATTAAGAGTATAATTCTTAAATTCTTAAATTATTTAATATTTAATAGTTAGATTTTATTATTATTATTATTATTAATTATATACTATAAATAATAATAATAATAATAATAATAATAATAATAATAAGATATGTTAAATAATAAAATTTTGGGTTAAGCTAACCCTTAGTATTATAATAAGAAAAAACATTTTAATTATGATTTAAAATAAATTATTTAATAAGTAGACTTCTAGAAAAAAGAATTAAATAAAATAAAAAAAAATAGAACTAAAAACTAAGAAAAAGATTATAAAAAGAAATGATATAGATTAAAGAGAAGATTTTATAATAATACATAGTACGATACAGTAAATTATAACAGGATATAATATATAATCTTACATATAAATCTTCTCTTTAATATATACGTATATATTAAAGAGAAGATTTTATAATAACACATAGTACGATACAGTAAATTATAATACAATATAATATATAAATTTACATATATATATAATAACTATTTTTTTTTCCTCTTCAAATATGATAACTAGATATTATTTTTTATGATTTAAAATTTTAAAAATTATTTAATACCTCTTAACTATTAATAATATTTGTAATAATAATATTAGTATCTTTTTTTTCAATAATAATAAGAAATACATAAAAATCAACTATTATTACTATTATTATTTTTTAATTTTCTTTTTTTTAATAAAAATAACAAAAAATTATTATTAGTAATATTTTTAATTCTTTTTTTTTTACCTTTATTTATAGCTTTATTTCTTTAATAAAAGGGAAAAAAATAAAATGAAATATAAAAGAAAGAAGATTAGATATTGAATATATTTTATTTTAAATTATAGAAAGAATTATATGAAAATAAAATAAATATTATTTATTTTATTTTATTTTATTTTATTTTATTTTATTTTATTTTATTTTATTTTATTTTATTTTATTTTATTTTATTTTATTTTATATGTACTTGTAACTTATTCTACTTTATTATTTATTTTATTTTATTTTATTTTATTTTATATGTACTTGTAACTTATTCTACTTTATTATTTATTTTATTTTATTTTATTTTTTTTAACTTTTACTTATTAAATAATTAAAAAGAATTTAATTATTATTATTAAAAATTGTAAGGTATGATAACTATTTATTTGATATGAAGTAAAGAAATAGAATGTTAATGGAAAGGTAAATGTATAAATAAATAAATAAATAAATAAATAATAAAAAAATGAAAAAATTATATATTAAAATAAAAAGAATTTAAAAAAAATAAAAATAAAAATTAAAATACTAATCAAAATAATTAAATAATTTAAATAATAATATATATATTTGTAAGTTTACTCTTGATGAAAATTTGGCTGATAATGATAGAGCATTTGAATCATGGAAAATGTTCATAGAAAATAATTATAAAAAAAAAAATAAACAAAGCTAAAAATCGTAATATATTATTTCCAGGTCTTTCACTTTACACAATAGTACAAATTATTCTATTTTTCTTTTTACTTATTCTAATTATATAATATTATATAATATTTATAAGTAATATTTAATTTATTCTTTTGTCATTTAAAAAAAAAAAAAAGTGTCAATTAAATTTACACAATATAATTATATTTAAAAAAAAATTTTTTTAATTAAAAAAAAAATAGAAAAATGGTTATTATTCCCAAGATTGCTGCCATTACTAAATTCAGAAATTACTGTTATAATGTATCATTCTAAAAATAAATAAATAAATAAATAAAAAAAAATATAAATAAAATTAATAAATTAATTAATAATAAATAATAAATAATAAAATAATGAAATAAAATAAAAATAAAATAAAAATATTATATAAGTCAAGAAAAAAAAAATTATAAATAATATTAATAAACAGGTAAATAATATCAATAAATTTGATAATAAATTTTATAATGCATATTATTATTATTATTATATATTTATTATAATAAATTAGTAGTATTAATGATATGAATTGATGAATGCTTTTTTTTTTTTATTTTTTATTTTTTTATTAATTTTTTTAAATAATCTTATGTATTAATAAACATATTAATAAACATTTATATATTAATAAAAATATTTTCTATACTTTCTATAAAAATAGGACCACTGATAAAAATAAAATTGTTTTTCTTTACTATTAATGTTTTTTATATAACAAAGACAGAATTTCTTCATTGTATATTCAATTGATATATTACTTATAATATTTAACCAAGGTATTAAAGTATAAAGTATATATATATATTTTATTTATTTTATTGAAATTATTTTTATATTTCGTTTTAAATAATTCTACTATCAGTGTTAATGTTAGTAGAATTATTTTAATATTATATTTTATAAGTAAAAAAATATATATATATATATGTTGTAATATACATTTAAATTATTTCTTAGATCATCAATAGTATTATAGTAACAAATTTTAACTAGTAATAACTAGTAGAATCATTTATAAAAATTTCTTTTTTTTTTTTTTTAAATATTTTTCATATTATTGTTATAAATTTATCAAATAAAATTATTTTAAAAAAAGTTATTTTATATTCTGAAGTTTACGAATCTCTATTTTTTTTCGACTTTCCTTATCTACATTTATTTTTTCAATTAAAGATTTTTAAAGATTGTTAATCTTGGTGACCTATTGTAATCTTCTTCAAAGTACTTACTTAAATATTTATTACTTATACTATAACTGCTACTATTACCTACCTACAAAAAAAATTGCATTAGAGTCTGTTCTAATTTAATTCAAATTCCTATTCCTAAACTTCTTCTTCATAAACTTTTCTACATTTCTACTTTTGTTAGAGCTTCACTTTTTTATTCCTAATTGGTGAGAGTATTATAAGTAACAAGCTTGAATGCCCTTCATTTTCAAGTTTTAATTCTTTTAATAAATGAATTGTTATACATAAATAATTCTTAGAAGATTCTGACTATAACTTTCATGGTTATTGTATTGCTATCTAGATTAGCCAACCTCTTTTTTTTTGGTATCTAAAAATAAGTATGTATTCCTACCTACATCTTAACTTCAATGATTGGATCATTTTATATCACTTATTTTTTTTCTACTTTATTTAGCAAATGAAAAAAAAGATCACTTAATAAACTAAAAAATTTATATTCAAATACCCAAGAGTTCAAATTAAATTAAATTATATTAAATTAAACTTTTAACTATGTAAGGAGCGTAAATTATTTAAGATAATTTCAATCCTAATCCCATTAATTCATTTTAACTTTATAAAATTGATTATATTTCTGATATATCCTAAAGGGAAACATTGTAAGAAACTAGCTACTAGAAATAGTTCGATAAGACAATTTTACCTTTTCCGTCTTTCATTTCTATACCTAAAATTTGAGGATTAATTTTTACAACATCAAAATCTTTATGTACCTTCATCAAAAACTACCCCTATAATTTCACCACCACCACCCCCATTCAAGCATAATACACTATCTTTTAAAATCCTAACAAATATGCTTAGAATTAAATTTTTCATAAAAATCTTAACCACATTGATAATATATTGAAAATCTTATGAAAAAAAAAAATAAATAAAGGACCATTTTCAATTATGTAAATAAGTTTATTACTCAAATCCTTACATATATGTTAGATACTTTTGTCTATATTTCAAGATTAATTTATTTATAAATCATTTGATGATCAATATTTAATTAATATTTATATATCCATTTAATTAATTAGTTATCTAACAAATTATTTAGATTATATTTTTAATTAATTAATTATTTATTTATTTATTTAATTGTTAATAAAAAAATAATGATTATTTACTATTTATTATTTTAATATTTCTTACTTGATCAATTAATAATAAAAATAATAATAATATTTTTTATCATTATTATTATTATTATTATCTAACTACTTTAATTATAATTTAATTCACTTTATAATTATAATTCAATAATGAATAATATTATTTAATAATAATTGTATTATCTATTAATTTATTTATTTATTTATAATATATTTAATATTTAAATGTTTTTTATTATTATCATCAAATTCTCAATAAACTTTCGACTAAACTAAAGAAAAAAACTATATTCTAAGAAATTATAATAATATTTAGTATTAAAAGACATTTAATTATAATAATGAATTATATAATATATATATATATATATGAAATATCTAATAATATTTCTATTATTTTATTAATATTTAATAATCATTTATTATCTTTTCTGATTAAATTTAATATTTATTTATTTTTTATTTATTTATTTATTTATTTATTTATTTATAATATGTTTATGGTTTCTTCATTAACTTTCTTTATTATTTTTATCATATTATTAATGTAATAATGTAATATTCTATTTTACTTTCACACTAATAATACTACTAATATTAATGTTGATTATATATATTAATGGTTAAATATATATATATATATATATATTTAATTTACATTATTATTAATTATTATTTATTAACTTCATTTAATTTCATATATAATATAGAATATTAATAAATAAAAAAAATTTTTTTCTCTATATGATATTTAATAAATTACTTTTTTTTTTTAATTATATAATATCTAATAAGATAAAATAGTTTATAATATTTTATGTATGTAATTTTAAGATTGTATTAATATATTTATTAACATAGTTTAGTTTTCTTAGTAGTATTAGTTTTATTAATTTATTTTATTTATTGTTTTCTTAATTCTTTTTTACTTTTACTCATTCATTTTTCTTAAAATTAATTAAATGTTGCACAAGAAAATTTTTTTTAAGTCACTGTGACACAATGAAAAAATTTTATGTCATTTTTTATGGAAAAAAATTTATTTTTTAGTTGTACTACTACTAAAATGTTACACAATTATGATTTTCTTTAATTTTTTATTATTATTATTATTCTCTATTTTTTTTTTTTTTTTAGTATATTTATTCTCTTTTAATTTCATTTTTATATTTTTTTATATACTCTTAACATATCAGTTCCAATTTTATTAAATTTATTTAAAATAATATTATTTAATAATATTTAATTCTCCTTAACTTATTTATAGAGTTCAAGGTTTAATAAGGATTTCTTTCTATTATAATTCTATTATTGAAAAAAAAAATTTTTTTAAAGGAACAAGCGCGTGGTTGAAAGTCACATGATTTAAAAGAAGGATATGGACCATGAAAAATAATCACCAAAAAAATAAATAAATAAATTAATAAATAAATAATAAAAATAACGGATTATTGTCCAAAAATTGATTTTAAATTGATTTTTTTTTATTTTTATTTTTGTTTTTATTTTTATTTTTATTTTTATTTTTAAATGGGTAAATTCTAGAGCTAAAAAAAAAAAAATTGATTTTTAAATGAATTCATTTCACAGTTTCACAGCATAATTTTTATTATTTTTATTTTTTTAAATCATTTTTAATTTTTAATTTTTGATTTTTAATTAAATAAATACACATGTAATTTGTATTTAAATATTTAAATATAAATATAAAAATATATAAACTAAATACAAAACAATACAAAATAATACAAAAAATGATTTTTTAATATATTCTAAAAAATAAATACAAAAAATTTAATTAATAATATTAAATGATATTAAAAATAAAAATGATAATATTTAATTAATTATTTATTATTTATTATTATTATAAATTTTAATTTTTTTTATTGTCCATCATATGATATAAAAAAAAAAATAATGGGATAATCCTGTAATTGTACTTAAAATTGTACCTTATTTTTAAAATAAATAAAAATGATTCTTTAAAATGGACCTACCTTGGCTAAAAAATTACAAAGCCAACTAAATACAAATATAAGAATAAAGAGTAATATAAAAATAAATAATAAATTATACTATTATTAAATATTGATTATATAAAATAATATATATATATATTATAACAATATTATTATCATTATAAAATAAAATAAAATAAAATAAAATAAAATATATATTTTTTAATAATTATTCAAATTCAAATAGTAACAAATATATAATTTATGATATTAAACAAATATTATCATACTATAATGTCAAATGTAAATAATTGAGCTTAACCAAAATATTATAAATAATTATACTTTATGTTTATTATATATTTAAATATTATTATTTTTTTATATATTTGAATATTATTATTTTATATATTTGAATATTATTATTTTTTTATATTTTATATATTTTATATATTTTATACATTTTATATAAATAATATATGTAAGATATATAATATATAATAGACAATGAATATCTTTTCAATTATTATATATTAAATATATTACATATTATCTTTTTACTATATTTTATTTATGCTAATTATTTATTATATTTTATTTATGCAAATTATTTATTTATACTAAATTATGTTACTATTTTTTTTATTTATTTTATTATATTATTTATTTTATTAAATAATTACAAATATATTATTATGTATTACAAAATTAATTAACTTTAACAAGGTAAGTGGTAAAAAGGATAATGGCTAAAATTGTAAAATTGTATTACAATTATTATTAATTTTTTAAATAATATAAATAACATAACATAACATAATAGTAAATGAAATATAGTTTTTATTGTTATATTTTATTTTTTATTAATTAAATAATAATTATTAATTAAATAATAATTAAATAATAATTAAAAATCTTTTATCATAAATCAGTTACAATAAAAAGTATACCACATTTAATGGACACAAAAAAATTAAAAACCGATAATAATATTAATTTTGTATTTATTTTTTTATTATTATCCCATTTATTATATTTATTATATTTATTTATTTATTTATTTATATATATATATATTTATTTATTTATTTATTTTAATATATTTAGAATATTCTATTAATCTATAACTTATAAATATTTATAAATATTATAAACTTTTATATATATTTTATTTTTTACATATATTTATTTTAACGCGTTACACTAGG
Organism: Anaeromyces robustus; assembly: GCA_002104895.1. NCBI lineage: Eukaryota > Fungi > Neocallimastigomycota > Neocallimastigomycetes > Neocallimastigales > Neocallimastigaceae > Anaeromyces > Anaeromyces robustus. Next base: position 111,035 of record MCFG01000208.1, on the reverse strand, counting down.
ACAACTTATATAAATATCAATTGTTCTTTTCATGATCTTTAATAAGCGTCACGTTCTATTAAAAGTTTAGTAATATTTTCTTGTTTAAATTTAACGGCTACTTGTAATGGCGTAAATTAAAAATAATTTATTTTATTTATAATTAGTACCATGTTCAAATTAAATATTTTACAACATTTTTTTGTTTAAATAAAATAGCCATAAACGTAATGGATCATCATATCATTATCGTGTGCTTTTTTTTTTCATTTACATTGGCACACCATGTTCAATTAAATATTTTATAATATTTTCATTTCCATATTTACATGAATGATGTAATGCTGTCCTACTACAATCCTACATTGATACATTTATTTTAATTCCTTGGTTTATTAAATACTTTATTAAATTATACTTTTCCATTTTGGCATGTACCATTTAAAAATTAAAAATGAATCAACAATAGTAGAAGTAGAACAACAATAATCTTTCATAATGTATATTTATAACATATTCTGTTTTAATTCTATATACTGGGATTTTGGTTTTTGTAATGTATTAATAAATTAATAATAAACTCATTATCATAAAAATGTTATCTTTTAAAAATGATATATAATAATCGATTATAATAACCACTACCATATTTAGTATATAGTAATTAATTATGACTTCTATTTATTAATTTATTTATTAAAGATTGTACATTTAAATCCTCAGAACAATTTTATTTTAACTATAAATAATTAATCTTTCATCATTATTAAGTTGATTATTATCACCTATTTCCAAAACTATATCCTTACTATCATTTCCATTTAATAAATTATTTTTTATTTAAATTTAATATATATTTTAATTCATTTTATTTTATTTTTTTTCATCAATAGCTTTCAAAAAAATTATCAATTCTTGATGGTTTTGAGAATAATTTTTAATTTTTTTATTTTTTAATTATTTTAATTTTTATTTATTTATTATTTATTTATTTATTATTTATTTATTTATTATTTATTTATTTATTTATTTATCTATTTATTTTTTTCATGAAATTTTAAATAATTCAAATAAATCCAATAATTATTATTAAAATTTCAAAAAGAAAAAAATTCTATTAATTTATTTACTTATTTACTTATTTATTTAATTTATTATTTATTTATACATTTATTTATTTTATTAATAATATTGATTGATTAATGATTAATTAAAATAAAAAAAAAATTTTTTTTATTATATTTAAAAAAAAAATATATTAAATAAGATTTGAAAAAAAATTTTTTTTTAATATAAAATGAAATAATGACAAAAGCTTTTAAGTAGATCACAAAATGGATAATGTATAAAATTTAAAAAATAAAATTTAAAAAAAAAAAAAATTAAAAAATTAAAAATTTAAAATGTAAAAAAAATGTAAAAAAAAAAAAAAAAAATTAAATATGGACTTTTCTAATTAAAATATATAAAATCTAGTTTTTTTTTCTATTTTTTATTTTTAAAACATTTTTAGGATCTACGTTTTTAGTTATTAAATACTTTATATTTTAAAAATTACTATCAAATCTTATTTACTATTTTTTTTTGTTTTTTTAGTATAATTAAATAATTATAAATAAATAACTAAATAAATATTCTATTATAATTATTAATAATTAAATAATTAAATAATTAAACAATTATATAAATAAGTATTAATTAAAAATAAAAAAAGGCTTTTTATTATTATTTAAACTATGGTTGACATTCTTATTTATATTTAAAAAAGAAAAAAGAAAAAAAAAACATCATTTATGTCATAAAAATTTAATAATTTTATTTATTATAATTTATTATTATTTATTTTTTATTAATTATTTTTACTATTATTTATTATTTATTAATTATTCTTTTATCATTCTTTATTATTATATAACTAAATTCTTTTTTATTTCAACTTCTTTTCTTTTCTTTCTTTATTTAATTTTATTTTATTATATTTTATTTTATTATAATATTTTTTATTTTTTTATAATATTTTTATATATAAATCATTAAAATCTATTTCCTATTTCATTATCCGTTTTTTTTTTTTTTTTAAAAAAAATTATCTGACTCATAAATTTTTAATAATTTTAAACAATTTTAAACCATTTGACTAATTTATTTTAATTATTAATTTTTAATATTATCCTTTTCAATTTTAATTAATTTTTATTTTTATTTTATTTTTATTTTTTCCTTTTTTTTACTTATGATATAAATGGGTCAACACTATCTTTTTTAAAAATAAATAAATAAATAAATAAAATTAATTAATAAAAGATAAAGTTATAATAATATATTATTAACCCATTTTTTATTATTTACAACAACATAAGCTTTGTTTTGTTTTCTATTAAATAAAAATGAATATAAATCCATCCATTATATTAAAAACAAAATTATTATTATAGAATTAATAATCTAAAATTTTTAAATAATCCCATTTAACTAAATAGTTATATAATATTCATTATAAACTTTATTTAGTTAAACGAAGAAAAAAAAGAACTTTTATTTTTTATATATATTTTATTTTTAAATTTATTTTTATTTTTGCATTTATTTTTCGTTGTTTTATATATATATATATTTTACATATTATATACAAAAAAATTTGTTTATATAAATATTATACTTTATATATTGTTTAATATTTATATATTTTATACTATAGTAATATTTTTTTTTTACTTCTTTTGTTATAATAACTGAATATATTAGTAAATATTTTTATTTTTTACTAATTTATTATTATTATTATTATTAAATATTACTATGGTTATTAGGAATCATTAATTATATAATTATTAATATTGATTTATTTATTGATTAATTATTAATTATCTTTGTTATTATTTAATCTTCTTTAATAATTTTTTTTTGTTTTAGTTTTTTATTACATTCTTTAATTTATATTATATTATTATATTTTAAATATAATATAATTTTTATATTCTATTATTTATTTATTTATTTATATGAAATATTTTCTATATAGATTTATAAAAAATATTTTTTTTTTATTTATATTTATATTATTCCTTTTTTTTACTTTTTACTTTTTCCTAATTTAAATTATTTATTCAATGAGATTCTTAACTTCTTGAAGTAATTCCTTGGATGGAACTGGTTCTAAATCAGTATGAGCAAGGTACCAACGAACAGTGTAATTAAGAGATTCTCCTGGTTGTAAAGTAGTGTAAGCACCTTGTTCTTCAACTTCAACAAAAGTTTTTCCCATATTAGCATAAACTTGAACTTCAGCTTCAGCTGGAGCTGGTTCTTCTGGAGTAAGATCTTGGAATTTCTTAACGAAAAGTAAACCTTTAGCACTACAAGCAACCCAACCACTACCATCAGCATTAATCTTACGGAAATCATCATCTTCATCCATGGTAAACCAAGCACCACCATGAGTAAATTCAAATGGAATTAAATTCATATTATTAGCTTCTTCCACAGCATCAGCTTCAAAGAAAAGTATACCATCATTTGGTACACGAGAAATTTCCCATGGAGCCACTTTACGTAC